>PVLA01002349.1:188556-276324 GCA_004027455.1 Hydrochoerus hydrochaeris | reverse complement strand
ATTATTCACAGAAGGCAAAACCCCACAATCAGTCCTCACAAAGGGGTTATCTAGAGGGCCTCCAGCAACCCCCCTGGAGTCTCCACCCTCGACTCCATATTGAGCATTACATAAAAACATACACATGTGAACTACACAAATTACAATTATCAGTACAAAACATTTCAAGATCCCCTCGCCCAATTCCCACATGCGGCGTCCTTTTCCTGGAGAAGCGATTGTCACAAGGCGTGGATGGACTAGGACGCGGCATGGACAGAAAAGGGCGCCGCAGTAGAGGGATGAAACTAGATATCTCATACCCTGTGCAAAAACCGAGACTGGATCAAAGGCCTAAATGTAAGACCTGAAACTTAGAAACTACTAAAGAAAACTTTGGGGAAATATTTTAAGATGTAAACACTGTCAACAACTTCCTAGATAGGATACCAGTAGCTCAGGAAATACTTAAGTAGCAAAAACTGATAAATGGGGTTGCATCAAATTAAAAAGCTTTTATAAACTGAGGGAATCAATCAGTAGAATGAAGAGACAGAGTATAGAATGAAAGCAATCTTTTTTTGGCTATTCTTCTAACAGAGGATTAATATGTAGGATATATAAAGAATTGAAAACAACACTAAGAGAGACACACACAGAGAGAGAGAGAGAGAGAGAGAGAGAGAGAGAGAGACTCAGTCATGAATGACAACTACACTGAGCACTCTGTCTTACCTGAGTCAGAATGGTTGTCATCAAAAATACAAAAAACAGTAAACACTGCAAGGATGTGGGGTAAAGGAACCTCCAGGCACTGCTGGTGGGAATGTAAATTAGTGTAACCACCATGGACCTCAGTGTGGAGGGTCCTCAAAAAACTAAAAATCTAACTATCATGATCCAGCTTTGCCGTTGCTTAGAATATCCGTGAAACCGACAAAGTCAGCATCCTGTGGAGAAGCTCATGTGCCCGGGTTTACAGCAGCACAATTCACAGAGCAGAGCTAGGGAGCCAGCCTTGGTGTCCATCAGTGGCTGAAAGGGTAGAGAAATGTGCTCCACGCATGAAACAGAGTGCCAGCAAAGCATGGAATCCGGTCCGTGGCAGGAAACTGGAGACCTTTGTGTTAGGTGAAGTAAGCCAGACTTGCAAAGGCAAGTATTGCGTTGTCTTTTCTTGTATATAGAATAGAGCAGAGGGGAAGGCGACCTAGAAGTAGAAAGGAGACTCTAGAGAAGACAAGGCGGCAGGATGGGAGACAGGATCAAAGGACGATCTATCCTCGAATGATTATGCCACAGTGAGAGCCATTGTCCCTTCCAATTAAAGGCACTGATTATGAGGAAGAAAGAAGGAAGCAAAGCTCGAACCCTAAGCACTCTTGCCATGGTGCCTGTGGGATCATGCAAACTCCTGCCTTTTTTTTTTTTTAAATCAGGACCTTCATATCAAGTCCCAAGTCCCTTAGTCATAAAAGCAAGATAAAAGCAAACCCTGTGCCAGCATTACCCGTCTCGACTTATTTCACCTTAGATAAAACCTGATCCTCTCTCCTTGGGAAGAACGTGAATAGTAAACTTTGTTTGATTTCTGTTATTTCCACGTGCCTTTCACCTCACTTTCAGCAGTTCCCGGGTAGGGGGCTGCCTGGTGTCCAGCAAGGCATTCGAGGTGCCCAGATGAGGTCAGTGTCCTAGTTTAAACAGAACTCGTTGATGTGAGTCTTCACATATACTGAAAATAAAATAAAATAAAATAAATAAAATAAAAGCAATTCCCTTAGCATAGTCCATAAGGATGTGGTGACCTAACTGCTCTGGGCTCTGTGGCTTCCCCATTCATTCCCAGCATTCCTCTGCTGAGAACTTCAGTTCTTTGTTCCTTGAAGTGAAGGTGAGGAGCAAAGATATATGGAGGGGGGGGGCAGGGACAGGAGGATGTTGAGACCCCTGGGCCCTCAAAGACCACCTGCCTGCCTCTACGCTATGCAGGCAGACACCCGGGAGTCTAATCTGTAAATGCATCACTTACGCACAAACCAAGTCTGTTAACCTTCTTATGTTATTATTTGAAATAGCTACTAGCTGTACTTTACCTGAAAGGAAGTGGTTTTTTGGACTGCATAAGCTCCTTGGACCAGAAAGATGAATTTATGTAAGCTACTTATGTCTGAGTGTGGTAGTTCAGTTCTATATTTCATTATTCACTAATCCTGGGTGAAGCAATTTGGGTAATTAATTAATTGATAAAGGCAAGAGTCTGTTCTTTGAAGTGTCAGTTGATTGTCACAGTAATTACAGTAATTAACAAGAAGACTACAGGTGGAGACTTGTGAAGAGAAAATCAGCAGGGTACTGTGCTGGAGGAAGTGGAAGGTGAGGGGGGGGGGAATTGTTCTCTTGGAGAAGGGGCACCAGAAGTTCTCCAGGAGGAGGTCATGTTCCCTTGATACTCACGTGATACAAGGTAGACACTGAAAAACCAGGAGGGAGGAAAGAAATTCATAGGCAGGGGAAAGAAAAAATATAAAAGGTGGGGGACAGTCTGGTATATCTGAGTAGGAAAAAAGATACCAGAACAAATGAGGAAGCCACAGAGCCCAGAGCAGTTAGGTCACCTCATCCTTATGGACTCTGCTGAGGGAATTGCTTTTATTTATTTTATTTTATTTTATTTTATTTTATTTTATTTTATTTTATTTTCAGTATATGTGAAGACTCACATCAACGAGTTTTGTTTAAAATTTTATTTTCATCTTAACTTTTTTTTTTTTTTTTTTTTGTCTTTTTGAGACAGGGTCTTGCTATGCAGTTCAGGCTGGCCTTGAGCTCACTTTGTAGCCCAGGCTGGTCTTGAACTCGCAATGATCCTTCTGCCTCAGCCTCCCCAGTGCTGGGATTACAGATGTAAGCCACCGTGCCTGGCTTAAAATTTTATTTTCAATTGACAAATAATTATTATACGTGTGTGTTATGGGTTGTGTTTGGATGTCTCCCAAAGCCTCATGTAGTCATGGAGGGGCAGATCTTTTGAAGGCAGCTAAGTCTAGAATTTCTAAATGACTCATGGTCCAATGCTGGGATTATGGGTGTGAGTGCTGCGCCCAAGTGTAACCTACATGTCATATGAGGGACAGAAAGAATCTCTATATGCTCCTCCCCTTTGCTCTTGTTGCTTGTGCTGTCTTCTGCTGCCATGAACTTTTGCCTTCCACCATGCGCCACTCTGCTGAATTACGCACTGAACCCTCCACAAATAAACCTAAATAAAGAAACCTTTCCTTCCTTAACTTCTAGTGTCCAGCATTTTCTCTTGGCAATGAGAGAAAAGTAACCGAGATAGTATGTATGGTGAAGAATAAATTATGGAATAATTAAATAGGTTCTGGCACTTCAGATACAATTTCTCTGCATTGAAAACATGTAACACCATCTCCTTTAGCTCTTTTGAAATATGCAACACATTTTTATTTTCCAGAGTCTGTGTGCTGTACCCTTGGACACCAGAGTTACTACTCCCATCTAACATGACTCCTTACCTACTGGCTAGCATCTGCTCTTTCCTGTCCACTCTCAGACCCCAGCCCCTGGTCACCACTATCACTCTCTGGATTCTACACGGTCCCACGTCACGGCGTCGGGGGGAAACTTCTCTGAGCTTCTCCCATTGGCCTCTTCATGCTCTGACAGTCTAAGAGGGAGACAGGATTGCCTCAGCGTCTCGGTTGCCACTTAGTATTTGGAAGTGGTGGAATAGAATATCACATGCATTGATGTAGACGTGAATTTTTGGTTGACCCTGTGCCAGGCTCCATGTGCTGCACATTCATTGGCGTCCTCCTGGAGTTTTAAGGCTGAAGAACTTTGTGTTGTACATATGGACCACATTTTTAAGCTCTATTCAGCTTTTGAGGACACTGAACTTGTTTCCATGTCATGGCTCTTGTGAGTAATATGACAGTGAACACAAAAGTGAGGACACTGGTGTCAGAGGGACTGGGTTCAGCAGCTGTGGGGAAGTCATTCCAAGGTTGCAAGCAAACATGTGAAGTGGTCTGATGTTTTAAAAATAGTGCTTTGCGCCTGGCCTGGGCTCGGTGGCAGAGCACGTGCCCCAGCGTCTGAATAAATAAATACATAAATAATCTGATTTTAAAAAACTAGTATTTTGAGTGTGGGTTCAGTGGATTTTAGGGGCAAGGTGGAGGCAAAGACAGTAGCAGGGAAGTGATTTGAAGTGGGTGATACCAGAGGGGCTGGGGAGGACCAAGGACTTTGTTGATACTTAGGAGACTGGCGGAACCTGCTATGCAAGTTCCCCTGGAGGGGAGGACAGGAAGAGCCCATCCTGTGGTTCTGGCTTGAGCAGCTGGGTGGATCGTGATGCCATCTGTTGAAAGTGAAAACTAGGGAAAGAATCCGGGAAACATAAACCAAAAGGTCCTTTTTTGGACACGTTTAGTATAAAAGTGCCATTGAACTGAACTGCCTTAGGCAGTTTGGTATCTGCATCTGAGCTTCAGGGAAGAGCAAGAAATTTGATAAGTCATCAGGATGTTTAGTATTGATACCTTAATGTTCATTGTATTAGCTTAATGTGGTGGTGCACACCTTTATTCCCAGCATTCTGGGAGGCTGAGGCAGGAGAAGCCTGATTGCTAGCCAGCGTAGGCAATTTAACAACATAGCAAGACCCCATCTCAAAAAAATAGAAAAGGTCTGGGGCTGCAGCTCAGTGGCAAGGCCCTGGGGTTCAATTCCCAGGACAGATGAAAAATTCATTTTATTTATGAATAATTGCGAGTAAGCTTAAAGTACAGAAAATTATTTAATGATCAGTATAATTATCACCACCATTTAGACATAACCAGTGTTGATGCTTTGCATTTTTGTGACACAGAAATGTAAGAAATAGCACAGTGCTGTTAGGTTAGGGGAGTGAGCTGCTTCGTAAGGATGCGGGGACGCAGTGGTCTGCAGGCGTCTGCAGGTGTCTGGGTTCTTGTCCACGCCCAGCTCTACCCCTTCTGCCAGGAAACTGGTCCTGGAGTGCAGGATCGAAGCCTTGGGTTGGTCAGAGTCTTGCCAAAGAGCAGAGCACAGGGATTTCCCCTGGGAGGAGTACAGCTTGGGGTCAGCACCAAAGGGCTCCAGCATGGGCACGCCTGGATCCTGGGTCAGCATAGCTCTCAGAGGCTCCTGTTCTCCAAGAAACTCACACCTATGGAACTATACCGTGTCCTGCTTCAGGACTCCTAAACATCACAGGGCAGCCAGGCAGGGGGCTGGAGCCTTTTACTTCTTGATCGTGACGAGGCCAGAGCAAGAAGATCACAGAAGTTTTCTTCTGATGGCTTTGTTTCCTTCAGTATCAATGAAGTGCCCACTGGGCCACTGCTGAATTGTGAGCTGGAGACCCGCAAGCTTCCTGGGACTCAGCGGAGTTCATTCCCTCTCAGGCACAGTGAGCAGACCAGGAAAAGCACTGGCACAGGTAAGGATCGTGATTTCCAGAGAAGAGTGGGGCAAGGAGGAGAAGTAGGAGAGAGACAGACAGTGACCTAAGGTGAATACGAAGTCCATAAAGGATGTCAAGTACAGCACAAGAAGTCGTCCTGGAAAGAAAAATTATTTTTAAAAAATAAATAGCAGATGAACCGAAGCAAAGTGAAATCTTTGTTAATGTGAGCAGCAGTGTACACACAAACACAAATGCCCCCACACAACTCTCTCACATGGAACTAACGAGTATTCTGGAAGATCAGAAAGGAAAGTCATCTTGAGTGAGAAAGAAAAAAACAAGAGACACTGAATATGTTACAAGAGGGAAATCACCGGGGGTGGGGGGGATCAACAAGCCCTCACATGTACACGTGTCCTGGAGGAAGAAGGAGAGATGCAGAGAAGAGAGCCCATGAGTGAATAAATAGCAGTCAAACAGTTCCCAGAATGTAAGGGAGTCTTAGCTTCTAATGCCAGGAGAGACTGGGGAGAACAGACTCACACCACACACTTTCTAGCAAAGCACCAGAATTTTGAGCCCACATGTACAAGCACTTGGTTCTAAGCTTTCAGCAGCATGGAATGGCTCATTAGGGACCTGTGTAAGGTGGGATTTGAACGTTAAACCTCAAAATGAGCAGCAAAATTCAGGAAAAGTAATGAAGTGTATGATGTATAGATTATTAAGGAATAAAGAACCCGACCTGTCCCTGTGCTTGGCCAACGTATCACTTACAAAACAATAGATGTGATTAATGCTAAGGTTTCCCAAAGTTCTTTTCTCAGTAGTTTGGGGAAGGAGTATTTGGTGCAGAAAATATAAAAGTCCAACCATGTGTGTGGATGTAGGCGAATAGCACGTGTTGGTGAAAGGCATCTTGTTTTCATGTAACGTAGAGAAGTTGGTTTAATTATAAGTGGTGGAAATATAAAGCAGCCAATAGTGGAATATAAAAACACAGTGCTTTTTCCAATGAAAATGAGGAAAAATAATGTGAATCAAATCAGTAAAAAGAAAAGTAGGAAGGGTTACCACAGTGTAAAGCGTTTCCTTTTGCTTTAGCTTCATGAGGTTGATACCTGTAAAGATAACGAAAGACTAAAATACATATGCGTTAAAAACACTAAATGTTAGTGGACTGATCTCATTAAAAGCCAAAGGTTGTAAAATTGGATTATTTGCTCCCCAATTCATCATGTTAGTTTTAAGAAATAGTCAAAACCAAGTGTTAGAAAAACTTTGAAAATACATGCAGGAGTTTTAATAAATGGAAGCTGTGCTTCCAAAACACAGCAATTATGGATTTTTTAAAAAGCCATTTGAGACCTGAAATGAAGCAGAAGAACCAAATAGTAGAGAAGGCAGAAGCCAGTGTCTAGCGGGTCCCGGGCACCAAGATCTCTGCAGAAGATGCTGGGCCCAGGCTGTGGACTGTCAGCCCCTTCCAAAAGGTTGGAGGACAAAGACACAGGCACCAGGCCCTTCTCGCTCAGGCCCCGTGTCTGAAAGTGGTAGATAAATGTACTCACCAGTAGGCCGACTCTAGATTTGGAATTTAGTAAACTAAGAAAACCTCTGCAGCCTCAGCAAGGGCTGTCCAGTTTGGATAATTCCCAGATGCCACAGAAGGGCCTCAAGGAAGCCTCTTCAGAGACAGAGGACAAGGATTCCAGGAGACAATGCGCAGGTGCCCACGGGGGTGTCCTGACCTCTCCTGGTTGCACAGAGATGCTGTGTCTCTGGACTATGTAGCTGCAAGATCCTTGGGAAGCCTCTTGTTCCAGGAGAATTCTCCCAAATGGCTCAGAAACCTTTTCTTCTCTGTGGGTCACATGGCCAAGCCCGCGTTCCAGCCGGTGACAGTAGCTGGGAGGCCTTGATAAACAGCCGGTCAGTGGGGCACTGAGCTCCAGGGAGCGTGGGGTCCCTCCTTAGCCTGCTTGGTGTTGTCTTGGCTAACAATCAGTATCATCAGTATCCGCCTTTTAAGTGTCCTTGGACACCACCAGATGCTGACCTTGTCCAGCGGTAGTACAGCTCCATATTATGCAATTGGTCTGACTCTTTCTTGGTCAAACCTTCTTAATATTACTTGGCTATTATCATTTTCTTCCCTTATATCTTTTGCCTGTTTATAAAACAACAACAGAGGTCCAAAATTCAAATGTAAAAGTGCTAATTATTTGTACCTTCTGATAGCATAGATAATGCTTTAAATAAGTGTTTCAGATTTGCACATATTCACCACAGGCTTTTTGTGATCATAAATGTGCTTGTCTGCCCTTTTACCTACTTTGATCACCAAGATGTGAGTTTAATTCAGTGTCAGTAGTGTAATTCAATGTAAATGTTAATTAATTGCTAATTAAACCTAGTTCCTCCTCTGCCAATCAGACTGTATTGGAAAAATACTTGTGTGGGTTTTAATTTAATTACTTTTTTATTAATTAAGTTTACTGATACATTGTAGGTATACATAATGATCACATTCATTATAGGGAATTCATACCTGTGTGTGATATAACTTGATTCTTAAAAAAGGAAAACAAAGAATCAATTTAATTTCTCAATACATTTGATCACTGTTACCAGTATTTTGATAGAGTTTTACAAATTTAGTAAATTATTCTTAACAGTAATATCTGCATTACATGAAATAGTAGCTACGTTATGAATTAGACCAATATTACAAAATAAGTCGGAAGTCATTTCCTAACAAGAGCAGCCTTTTTCCAACAAATGTCATAGGTTGGGGCATAAATCCAAGGCCAAATCTCAGTAAATTCTACATTGAAAGTCCCTATGGGCACTGCCATGTGCTCTATTTCATATTATAATAGTCCACTCGCAGGTGCCCAGGTGACCTTAATTTTCAATAACTTTTTTACCACCTGCAAATTCTCATCACTTACAGTAGATTTGCAATTCTGATGTACTGTACTATTTGTGTATTTTGATTATTTTGTTACGTATAAGACACTGGCAGTAGGAGAAAGTCTGAATCTACTACATTCTTCATTTATAAACTTCCACAGGCTAGAGAGACAATATGTCCCTCCAAATTTTATTCCATAGACTTTTGTTACTGAGGCCCCAGGGAGAAGCATAATTCATAGTCCCTTTGGTGACAGCATACAATCCTACTCTAGAAAGTGTGCGCTAGAGTGTTGGTTATCTGTTGGATTTTTCTCCATTTTTATAATCCTACATTTTCTAAACAGACCACTTTCTTATTCCTCCAATAGCATCCTTTTAAAGCAACAAGTGTAGGCTGACTACGTGTTTTTCCCTTGCTATGGTTCTTACCAGTATGACCAAATTTTCCTGTCTTAAGCCTCCTACATCTGTGCTAATTTTTCTCAGTTTTCTTGTAGGTAATTTCTGTCTATCAAGCAAGTCATTGCCATAGATTGTTGCTTGACTGCAAACTGAGTATACATTTGGAACCAAAAATGCTGAGTTCCCTGTAATCACTTCCAAATATGTTTTGAGTATGAGTGCTAAAATCAAAGTTCAAAGACAGTCCAGATTTTTCAGTTGTCAAATGGTAAGAATTATTGTTCTTAGCTGAATTGACGTTGTCCTGTTCATTCATCGGCCCATTCATTCCTCCACTATTTATTACTGTGTGATTTCCAAGATTGATAATGCAGGAGGGTGGAACCCATAAATGATCTCTAGAATGAGGAGAGGACAACGTTTTAAAGAAGGGGGAAGGCAGAGAGGCAGCAGAGAGCGAATAGTCCTGGCGAAACAGGAACAAGGAGATCTGAGCCAGCAAGGATGAAACAATTAAATTTTCCATACTGCAGATAAATCAAATAAAATAAGGACAAGAAATGTGATCTGAGTTTGGCCATTGGAAGACCATCTATGACTTCCTGTTCCTCCACTTTAGCCTCTATGAAGCTGACTGTCTTGGTTCCTAGATGAGGGGGTCCTTTCTCCAGGGAACACTTTAAGAGCTCCAGTAAAGTAAGGCAATAAACGCTACCTGGTGACGCTGGGTTCTTTATGCCAATAGACCAGTATCACTGGGCAAAAAAAGAAACTAGGGGATAAGCTGAGGTAATGGCCCCAGTCATCATGGCAAAGAGGGCTTCTGCTGCGTCATGGGAATGGAGAGCACCCATATCCCAAGCAGAGTGACAGTAGATGAGGCCGTGTGTATTTTTATACCTTGATGCCCTGGCCTGTGTGTTTTCCCATGTGACTCTGCAGAACCATACTGTGGCTATTGGCTTATTCTTCTTCCTAAAGGATAGTTCCCGTTATTACGGTTTATGTCTAGATGTCTCCCAGGAGGACCCACGTGCTGATGGGTGGGCTTTTGGAAGGTGGTGGACCCATGGGAACGACTTCCTCTGAGGAGGTGGGGTCTGGCCGGGAGAGGTGGCTCCCGGGGGCGTGGCCTAGAAGGGTTTATCCCCCTTCCCGAGCTCCTGGTTTTTGTCTGCACTTCCTGACTGCCCTCCTGCCCTGCTGCTTCCTGCTTTGGTGCCAAACAATTGTAACCACAAAGCAAAACAAATCTCTCCTCCTTTAGGTTGCTTGGTGTTGTGTCTCAGTGACCAAGAAAGTGGCTAAGACACACGTCTTACAGGGTGTCATCTCTATACCGGTCTCTCAGCGGCACGTATGCGAGTTCCTTATATTCCTTTGTAGGCTGGCGTGAGGGTTATATGATCAGTATATGCTTTGTTTATCACCTTTCTACCATACTTCCTTTGCTGCAGAGTGACCGCTTGGCCTGCATTGCTACTGTATTGGATCACAGCTGGTCATCGTACACTTTGAGCCCTTCAAGGGTAGGCTGGCTGATACACTGGAGGCAGGGCAAGAAAACCCTATCCCAGAATGCAGGTTAATTCTGTTTAGACTGAACATAGCATCTTCCTGGATGAAAGAATCCTGTGTGATCATGTTACCACCCACCGGGAGATGGTGTCTCCTTGGCCGTTTGTTGGTGTCAATCTTAATGATCAGAAACAGCTGTTAGCTTTGAGGAGCTGGAGCCCATGGTGGGTGTTTTCTCAGTCTCTGTCTCTACCGCTGTGGCCAGTGGTATACTTGTTTCCAAGGTCACTGTTCAGGCACCAGGTGGCCCAGGACAGAGATTGACCGAGATTTACTGGCTAAGTCACCGTTTGACACCTCTCCATCGGCAGTGTGAGCATACCACACAGTCATCCCTGAATTGTGTGCCCTCCCCAGGGAGCTGCCCCTCTCCAGTGGGCTCAGCTGTATGCTTCTTACCCCCGAGTTTTCATCCCAGGCTTCCAGTGTGGCTCATGCCAGTCAGTCATTAGTCTGTGTTATGGTTCACGTCTGGATGTCCCTTTAAAGCCTCATGTGATCATAGGGCTTTTTCAGAGTTGGCTGAATCTAGAGTGTGTGGTTGATTCATAGTGCAAGGCTGGGATGAAGGGTGCTGGCCGTAAGGGTGGGTGATTGCTGGACCAGTCCACTGACTAGATTGGCATCACCCTAATCTGGGTAAACTGGATATAACATAAGGGACAGAAAGAGGCTTGTCTCCCTCTGTCCCTCTGGTTGCTTTCACTGTCTTCCGCTGTTGTAAACACTTGCCTCTCTGTCATATCACCCTGCCTTGGAGCCAGCTGACTATGGATTGAAACCTCCACAAGCAGCTAAATAAACCTTTCCTCCTTAATCTTTGGCTGTCAGGAATTCTGTTTCAGCAACGAGAGAAAAGTAACTAAAACAGTTTGGCTATTGCAACTGCAGGCCACTTCTCCTCTTCTCTTACCTATCACTTTCAGCAATTCATTTTTAGCTTCTGCTCACATACCGAGTTGATCCATCCATGAGCCAGCTGGGCCTTTCCCTTCTCCTCCCTCATGGGTCACTGAAGACTTTCTATGAGCTCGTAAGCACAAAACGAGGGGACACATAGGACAACAGCAACAGCTGGCTCAGGGGCACGGGCATATGTTTGTGCAGCTTTCTCAGACATGCTGGACTGAGTTAAATCAGATCCCAGTTGTATCCCATCCATTTTATGGTGGACTGAAGCTGGAGTCACCAGACTATTCATGCCTTGTTGAGTCTGTCGGCATCACTGTATGTTCGTTGATGTTTAATACTTGCTCTAAAAGTTCCTGCCCTCGTTTGAGTTCCATGAAATAAACATTTCCACCATGGGTGAGTTCAGGGGCTGCAGTGCTGTCATAGGATGTGAAAATGGGCAGAGATGCTCAGGTACAGCCTGTCTGAGGCTATCACCATGTTCACCTTCCGGTCATCAGCTCTGGTCAAGGGTCACTGGGTTTCCATTTCTAGTGGATCCAGGGGTACCAGGAAAAATTTTTTTTTATCATGAACAGTTTATAGTTTTGTGCTGCTGATGCTATAACTTTGCTCTGAAACCCTACAAATCCACACTGGAGATAACATTTTGATGCTGCAAATAGCTTAGTATTATGAGCCCAAGTAGCAACCTTGCATCGTATGCACAATCCTTCCTTGCCCTGGTGTCTACTTCAAGTTAAAATTTCATTGCATTATTGGACAGACGGATCATTGTAGTACTTGCCACATGCTGCCTCTCAAACTCAGAGATTCTTCTCAAGCCTTCTTTTTCACTGCTAGTGAAAATGTAACTCCCCATCTGCTAGATGTCAGATGTGCTGAGTTCATGTTCCCTGAGTTTTGAAGAAGGAATTCCCAGGACAAAACAGATTACTTGTAGGAAGATGTATTAAGAGAAAGCTCCTGAGAGACAGGAGGGGTCCTGAATGGTGTGACCACTGAGGCTTTTCATCAGGAGTGACTGAGCCAACAGAATCATGATGTGGGTACAGCGTGTCAAACTACAGTCAACCTGTGGTTTACAGGTGTATAACTGCTTAGCGTGTGTTGACCCAGTAGGGAAATGAGTCATGTGCAAGGTGCATGGAAAGAGCAGAGGCGGCGTCTGTGGGAAGGGAGGGGAGGTGGGCCTGGGAGTTCTGGTTCCCGCTGTGTGCCTGTTGTCTAGCTGCCCCCACTGGGTCAGGTGGTGCTAATTACAAGACCTCAGGCTGCTGTTCCTCTTACAGACCTGGCTGCTGTATCTGCATCCCGATGCCTCGGTCTTTTCAGATTTGCCTGAGCCGCAATTCTCATATCTCTGTTTTTGAGCTGACTCCCTCAAGAGCCCAATGCCTTTCTGACAATGTATTAATTTTTATTTAACTTAGATGCCCAGGAGGCAATGAATAATGTATGCTATGCCTTGGAGTCGATATGCCAGGAGGCCTAAAAATTCTGTCTCTGTGGCAGCCCCAGCAGTCTCTGGATTTTTGTCTCTTTGGAACACAGTTTTCCAAAGGATCCAGAGTACTTGCCACTTCCTGCTCATCACACGCAATTAACATGACAGTCTCAATATCCTGGGCCAGTGTGACAGTCTGCAGAGCATCCAGGTGATCCAAAGCTTGCCTGACAGCGTGACAGAAAGCAGCAGGACCAGCCCCAGGGAGAGCCGAGGGGCCACTCTTGTCTGCCCAGGTGAATGCGAACTTATTTTGATTCCTCTTCTGAATAAGAATGAAAAACAATGGCATCCATTCGTTCAGCGAGGACATGCCAGGTAGAAAAGACTGTGTAGATCTCTAACAAACACGTCACACGCAGTCCGGGTCTGCGACAGAGCGGCTGCTCCGTGGGACAGAGCTGCAATCTTCTGCAGCTGTTTCCACTCTGGCCAGCCCAGAATGTGTTCAGTAGGGTCTTACTGGGGACCGCCGCTCATTACTGTCCCTTTCTGTGTTTACATGTGCTTAGATACATAGACACAGTTGTCTCCGGGACTCCGGCCGGTCACCTGCTGGACATGTTTGTAGCAGAGTCGTAGGCTGTTACAGGTGACCGCGTGTAGAGCACACTGAACTACTTAGATTTGCAATGTGTGACTGCTGCAAAGCGACACCTGAATTGCCTGTCCACCTCCCTTGCCTCTAAGGACAAAATGATCTGAGAACCATTCCTGTAAATTCTGAGTCGGAACTTGCTGCCTCTCAGCTAGTGAGAGGCTCTGGCCGCTCCTCCTGGCTCCGCTGGGTCTGGCTGCTCCTTGGTCTGCGATGGTCAGGTCCCATGGTACCCGTGCCTATTGTGTCCTGCCTACCTCATTTCCAGGCTAACCTCACTGCATGGAGACGGGGAGTGTCTTTGGGTCTCCTTAAGGCGTGGGGACACAGTGTTGCCCGTTTGTAGAGTGGACCCTTTCCTTGTATTCATGCTTCACTGAGTCTTCATTTCTTCCTCCATCACGTTGTGCAGCAATTCCGGTCTCTCTCTGTGTTGGCTTTTCAATTTTTCAAGCTTTCAGGGGCCATCCCAGTAACCTGTCAGCACTGTCACTGGTGCAGTCCTGTGACCCTGGAAAAGACGTCGCAGAATTTGCCTAATGGGCTTCGGATCCTGTTCCCCCTCGGGCTGTCCCCTTCGGGATCCAGTCTCCATTCCCTGTGGTAACTGCTCTCTGGAGCCTGAGGCCTCGCAGGCAGAGGCTGCTCTTTTACTTTTCAGCTGGCCCAGCACCTCCTGAGTCAGATGCTGCTGCGATTTGATTCTAATTACAAGCTAAGGGAGGAAGTAGGACAATTGTGAAGGACAAGAAACGTGACCTGAGCTTTGTGCTTTGAGGCCTCTGTGTAACTTTAAAAGAGGGAGAGGGAGCGGGAGGGAGGAGGGGAAGGAGGAAGGAAAAGCCAAAGAGAGAGAAAGAGGAAGAAAGGAAGAGAGGGAGGGAGGGAGAGAGGATTCTGCCTTCCGGTAAGACAGATCTGGCCACTTCCTTAGCAAGTAGGGTTCCTGACTCCACCGTAACTGTGTCCACGTAGATTCCCCATCCAAGAGTCAGCCCCACTCCCTGCCTAGGGGAGCCCTGCTCTTGTGTAGGGCCAGGACTGAGCCTTCGCAGAAGCTCTGCTGATCATTGAGACCCGTCCCTGTTCTCCAGCTATGTCTTCTGCGGGACTGGAAGTTTTCTGTAAAAGCTTCCAGAGAGGCCCTCTGGCCCTCACACTTGGTGCATTAGTTTGTTGATTAGTAATGGAGCCTGCCAGTTTTCACTTTTTCTCCTCAGTCCCTGGAGCTCAGCAACAGCCAACCAGTCCCGCTTGAGCTGTTAGTTCCTCAGACCTCCCTGGTACCTGGGATACTGTTCCAGCTGTTGCATCTTTGGGCGCTATCGGTGAAAGGCAGCAAGGGCTCCAGCTTTGCAGGGACTGTGCAGTGCGGCAAAGCTGTCGTGGGGGAAGGCGTTCTCACCGTGCACTCGCTGGAAAACGATGGAGCTGTACACGCTCCATCTTCAAAGTCTGCTTCCCAGGAATACTCCTGGTATCAGTCACCTTAGACTGATGAGGATCCGGGTTTGGAGAATTCATGGGGGATGTGTTTTGAGGAAAAGAAGGCAAGGGAAGCATAATGGAGAAAATACCAAGCAAAAGTGTGGTCTTAACAGAGGTTATCTTCGTTCTGAGCCCGTTCTGAGCCCGCAGGACACTGTAAAATAAATTACATGAAGACTCAGCCTGCCTCAGGTCAGAGGGCCTGGGCTTGTGCATCTCCTGCCAGTGAGTTACTGAGTCAGCCCTGGGAGGGAAATGGGAGAGGGGAAGGGTACAGCTCCAGGGGAAGAGGGTGGGATACTTCTCCGGAATAGAGGTGAATAGTTAATGACTTCCTGTGCCGTTCACAGCAGACAGGAAACGGCACAGCCTTTAGCAGGGAGCTGGCTTGACACGACAGCACCCATTACCACTGTGCAGAGCTGTTCTAACTGGAAGGGTCAGCAAATGCAAGGGGCGATTCTGCATCCTGGTTGAGAAATATGATTGAACTGTTTGAAAATCTTTTCTGGGTTTGGGCAGCGTCTTAGTCACCTTTCCCTCTGGGACAAAGTGCCTGATATATACAACTTTGAATCAGAGAGATTTTTTTCTGGGTCATGTTTCAGTCCGTAGCCTGCTGGCTCCAAGACAGGATGGCATGGCAGAGGGACAGAGGAGGAAAAACTGCTCATGTCACGGTGGGACAGGATGTAGACAGCGAAGGGAGAAACCAGGAAGGGGGGAGTCACACCCTACCCGGTCATGTCCCCAGTGACCTGCCTCTTCCAATCAGTTCCCACTTCCTAGCATCGCCTTTGGGCACAGTGCCCCCATTATTTAATAACCTTTCAGAAGCCCCACCTATAAATGCATGAGGCTCTCGGGGACATGTAGATATGAAACAACATTCTGCTCTGCTCACCAAAAGCCTCATGCCAGTCTCTTCATGCAAATTGCCATTTGTCTATTTCTAAGAGTTATAAAAATCCTAGTAGCTGCAACATTGCTGAAAAGGCCAAGTCCAAAGTCTCCTCTGAGGTTCAAAGCAAACTCTTAACAATGAGCCCTTGTAAAAATCAAAGAGAAAGTTAAACACTGCTGACATACAGTGGCATGAGAAAACACTGCCGTTCCAAAAGGGAAGACAAGGGGGATGGAAAATAATCATACCAAAGCAAGACTGAAACCCAGCAGGGCAAACATTAACTCCTGTAGCTTCCATTCCAGCACATAGGGCAAGTTGTAACCAGATGTGAACTCCAAGTGGCTTTGGTGTCCCCACTTCTGTGACACCTCCTGGCATCCCCCACCATGGCGTCTTTTGGGTAGACTGTACTAACAGCTTGCAGTTTTGTTCTGCAGACATTCTGTGTTCCTGGCTTCTCCACCTTCTGGGATCTCCACTTTACTTTTGACTTCACTCTCACAGCTTCTTCACACACTGCCCTTGCAAGGACTCACTCCTGGGCTTTCTTCTGAAATCTGGGTGAAAACCTCCCTGACCCCACAAGTCTTATACTCTGCATGTCTCTGAAACCAGCACCGCATGAATGACACTAAGGTCTGCTGAGCAGATTCTAGGTCCCCTTGAATAATGGCTACAGAAGCCTCGGAGAGCCTGGATGGCTCAGTACTGTGAGAGGAATTCCAGCAGACCAATTCTCTAGGTAGTTTTTTCTACCTAGAGAATGGTGCCCCAGGGCTCTCTTCCTAAATGTAAGCTTCATAGCCTTGCACCTTTTAGCTTGTGATGGGTGAAGTGTTACGGAATCCTCACATGTGCTCAAGGCATCTTTTCTACTGTCTTAATGTAAAATACATAGTATCTTTTTAATGCTGATCTTTGTAATCAAGCTGTCCTCAGCCAAAACTTTGCAGGGCCTTCCTTTCTGGGGGAACTGAGAATTTAAAATCAGCAAGCAAGCAACATCCATGCTACAGCTCAAACATTAGACTACCTTGAAATTTCCTAATCTAGATTAGTTAGTCTGCCACACTTAGTCTACCACAAAGGCTCTGAACAAAGCAAAATATAGAAAAATTTTCTGCCAGAGCGTAATACACAGGATCTCAAGTTTGTCTGCCTGTAGGGTTCTTGTTCCCAGCTGATACCTCCTGAGACTGGGCTTTACCATCTGCCATTTTGTCACTGTCTTGGTCTTCTGCGCTCTGACCAGCATCTCCCATAAAGATATTCATAGCAACAGCTCTGCTTATATGGTGCCAAAGTTGTCTTAGTGACTTTCTTCTGGGACAAAATACTTGACACCCATAACTTAAAGAGAGAGAGACTTATTTTAGATAACAGTTTGGAATTGTCAGACCTTGCATGGTGGCATGCCTGGCACAGAAGAAAGCTGTCCATGCCCTGGAGAGTCAAGGCAGCAGAGAGTCAAGGGTGAAACCAAGGAGGGAGAGACTCTTACTGACCACTTAAGTTCATATTTTTTCCTCCCTCCTTTCTACCTTTGTTCTACAGTTGGACTGGAGTGCAAGAAAGTAAGAAAATCTGCTCTCAGAGGCATCGTCCCATTTGGAATATGATAGTCACAAGAAAAATGATTTATCATTTTGTTTTCCATGTGCAAGTAAAAATGTTTCTATTTCAGTGTGCATCATCTCTGAGGAGGAGACAGTAAGATGGGGAGAGGAAAGGGACGCCCCAAAACTAATGCACGATGGCTGAGAGTGAGATTTAAAGCCGCTGTCTCTGGAATTAACTTACAGCAGTTTACAATTAGAATCATTCTGCTCCCTTTTATTCACCCAAAGTCTGAGCTCATTACTGCAGGAATAATCTGTGCTGTGTAAGTGCTCAAACATGGCAACACATGCTGAAGTGTTTTGAAAACTGTGAAGATAAATCTGTGTAGAAATCAGGTATTATGGTTGCTTTAACTGAACCCCTGCAAGTGTGAACCAAAGTTATTTTCACCTTATATCTCATTTCCCCCAGACATAAACCCCTTGCTCCAGCCTGGGATCTCCTCCCACCAGAACCTCCTTTTTACGCTCTCCTTCCTAGCTCTGGAAATTCCATCCACGGCTGAGTCTTGGCTTGGTTTGAAGCCACTCACGAGGAAAAGCAAACCCTGAGACTCAGGATTGGCCAGTTTCTCTGTGGGGAAGATGATGGCAGAAGCTTGTGGGCTTCACCCTCGTCCACTTAGATTCTCCTTCTTCCACAGAATTAGCCTTCGATAAGATGGTGTGCTCAAAGATGAAACCCAGGCCAGAGACTTAGTATCTCTAGAAAAGTTGTTAAAAATAAAAAATATTGGCCCAACCCATGCCTAAGATGGGGGGTCAGTCTAGGTGTCCATGAACACACAAATGGATAAAGACGACGTGGTATATAGATGCAGTGGAGTGTTACTCAGCCATAAAGCAAAATGAAATCCTCTCATCTGTGGCAAAATGGATGGAATTGGAGCACAATATTTTAAATAAACCAGATGTGCTGTCTTATATGTGGAGGCTTAAAAAAATCAACCTGAAAGTAAAATAGTGGTTACTGGTTACTAGAATGACTAGGGACTGGGAAGGGTTCTGGGGAGCCAGGGACAACAGAAAAAGGGTGACCGGATGTGACCAGTGCACTATGTGAGTTTGTATGGAAATATAGTACCTTGTAACTCATTAATATATAAAATTAATATGAGTTAATGAAAATATAATACTGAAGTGGAGGTCAGCAAACTGAGGGGAGAAGACTTGCCCAGGTTGTGGGTGTCAACAGCCGATAGGCTTGTAGCGTGGACAGAATAAAAAGGGGGAGGAGGACCCGTCCCCGTTTGGAAGAGTTCCAGGGCATCTGTCCTGTGCTCTGGTCTCCTTTGGACATTGTCCTCCAGGTCTTTAGTTCCATCAGTTTTCCAACACAGACTCCTGTGGACAGTCCCCTCAGCCTGGAGCCTCACCCTGGGTCCCTCTTGTTAAGATTCCATTGTCCTGAGCTGACCAGCTGCAGGGTCCTTCAGCTTTCCAGGGAACAGATGGCCATGATGGACTCTCTGTCTCTGATCTTGAAGCCTACTTAATAAACCTTCTAGAATAATTACTGGGGCTCAGTTGTTGGAGGTGTCGGTCCATAGCTGCCTAGATCCAACACAGAAACAGCTCAGTGGGAGGGAGTGAGGGAGGAAAACCGCTCATATTATGTTGAGGGAGATAAACTCTGCCAGGTCACACCCCCTGTGATGCCTCTTTCAACCAGGCCCCGCCTCCTATATTAGCCATGAGCCCAATCCAGGGAATCAATCTAGCGACGAGCAGAGAGGATCCACTGAGTCAGTGACTTCCAAGGACCCACCTCTGAACACTCGAGTCTTTTTGGGGACCTTCCTGATCTAACTTGTAATAGGTGCTCATGCTCCATGTTTTAATGACCTTTCCAGGTGACTTGAGGGCTCCTAATTTGGGGGCATCTTTGTTGAATGGGCTCCCTTACCATTTGCCTTCAATACCATGCTGGTGGCCTCAAAGAGTGCTCCCTAGTTTAGCACACCAGGCCAAATGAAACCCTAACTGTTGTGACACCATTGGAACATTTAAAATAACTTCCCTAATGGCTTATTCATAGTAGACAGGAAATGAATTTCCAGAGTATTATATAATTAGAAACCATGATTCATAAGCTATGGAAAGATGGTGGTTAAAAGTACCATATTTATAGTCACACGAACTCAACTTTGATTCCACTTTGTCACTTAATCGTGTTGACACTCAGCTCTGCATCTGTGAGATGGTGACGATAATAATACCTGCCTTTTAAGACTGTTGGGAAAGTCCAGGGAGATTGTGAACATGAAGCGCTCAGCAGAGGGCCTGACTCATGGAAGCCATTCACTCAGTGGCAATAAATCAGCGTTAGGTTCGTCGTCCTCAGGTCATGGCTGGCTGGCTGCACAAGTCCCAGAGATCCCTCCGAGGGCACTCCCTCAAGGAATTCAGCAGCAGCCCTAAGTATATTTTGGGGCCTAGGCCAGAGAGATGTAGAAATTCTCTCCTTCATGTATTATTTCCAGAGTCCAAATTCTGGGTTGCTACCTCAAGGTCTTCTCTCACCTAGCTACTGATTTTAGAAGCATCAGGCCACGCTAATGAGGCCCCATAACAAGAGCAGAAATGGAGCCCCACACAATGTAGATTCATGTTTATAATTTTCAGAGCACCGAACAAGCTAAAACTGTGTTATCCTTGAGTAGGTGGCGTGGGAGCCCCCCAAGCCCTGGAATCTGTGTGTGTGCCCGTCACACGACAAAGGGCCTTGGCAGCTACCACCAGAGGAAGGATCTGAGAGGGGAGATTATCCCAGACCATCCAGGGCTCTGTGATCCCAGGGCTCTGGATAAGGAGGAGGCCAGAGAGCCCGAGAAAGAAATGTGACAGAGGGTGAGGAGCTGGGAAGGATGGGGCCTAGCGGAGGGGAAAGCAGCAGCTCCGAGCAGCTGGAAAAAGGCAAGTGGTGAATTGTGGCCTGGGGCTTCCTGGGAAGGACACAGCCCTTCTGGGTTTCTTATGTCAGGACTGTCAGGTAATACATTTATATTATTTTAAACTACTATGTGTACGGTGCTTTATTATTGCAGTGTTAGAAGACTAATAACTCTCCTGTCTTCACAGCAATAGAAATTTTAAATGGGTACCAGTATGTTTTTGTGACTCTAGGGCACACAGCTATCAGTGATGACCAAGTTAACCATCGTTTTCTTTCTTTCTTTCTTTCTTTCTTTCTTTCTTTCTTTCTTTCTTTCTTTCTTTCTTTCTTTCTTTCTTTCTTTCTTTCTTATCCGCACTGGGGATCTAACTCACGACCACGCACTTGCAAGGCAGGCGCTTATGCCACTGAGCTAAATCCCCAGCCCATAACCATCTTTTTCATGGCACGTAGTCATTGAGTGACCCACTAATACAGTAAGGAGCAATCAAAAGGAATGTCTTTACGCACTTTTTATTCCATAACATTTATTTTTCTTGCCTTTATTTCAATACAGTTGAGTCGCATTGTTCAGAGAACATTTTTTTTAATTGATGGCATCAACAAGTAAGATTAACTTTCTGGAGTTGTTTTAGTTCTGGGACAATTTAAAAAATAATTTCCAATTTGGAAAAGTAGCTCTATTAAGGCAGTAGCAACTGAATAGTCATTGAAACTCTTAAAGGATGCTTGGATTTAGAAATATATCAGCAGTTTATACATCATGTCCATGCATTTTAAGGGGGTGATGGGATCTATCATTATGATATAAAAATGATCGAATATTTAAGCTAAGCAAGTAGACTATTTTATTTTATTTTATTTTATTTTTGTATTCTACAAAAGCCCGCTGTACCCTGTCTCCCTGAGAAGAGGATTTGAGTATGAACTTTCCATTCTTTGACCCCAATCATTCCCTGAGTTCTGCAGCCTTAGCTGTCTCCTGTCTTAGGTTCTGCATGGTCCCAATACACCTGCAGGCGCTGGCACACAATGCCCTTGTCTTCCTGGGACTGGGATAAAAGAAACAGAGTGGAGTTTCCTGCGCTGTGGACAGTGTCTGGGGGACCCTGTAATGCCAAGCCTGAGTCTGAAAAAACTTCCCCTCTTTTATGGCACAGTGAATTTCCTACCCAAAGAAATGTGTCTTTCTCCAAGTATCCAAAAAAGGACTACAACAACAAATGTATGCTAGATTACTACGTGGCTCGTGGATGCACGGACTCACACGCACACACATGCGCAAACATAATTTAGATTTCCAAACTTCCATTAGTAGCAAGCAGACCCGAGATTCTGGTCTACATTGTTTCACACTGATCTCATTCTGCTCCTCTGGCTTCTTTCTTTAGGAGCAGAGTTTTGTTTTCCTTTATCTAGGTTAATCATCAAGCATTTTAACTGTGGTCATCACAATTGGCTCGTATTTAACTTCCTGGGGGAGGCCCCTTGGTTCTCTTTTTAACTTTTATGCAGGGACTCAGGTGTTACAAGTAACACATGGTTTAATTATTTATTGGCTAACATTCTACTCTATTGGGCCATGAATTTCTTGAGGACAGGGATTATGTATTACTAATTTCTTCATTCTAGGAACCAATTAAAGTACAGGGAATATATTAGGAATCTTTTGATTAAATAAAAAGAAATCTACTAGCCACCAAATATAGAACAGCAAATATAGAACCGTTAAGTACAGACATGATATTCTGAAGTCACTCAAATGTCTTTGAGGCTCAGATTCACAGCCTTGGGGATATTTTAAGAGAAGTCCTGAAAAGATTCCATGGTTTTCTCTGGTAATTTATTCACATATGGGCCATTCCACGCTGTCAGCACATTCCTTCTTATGCCATAACCTGTAAATGGTACACAGAGGCCCTCGGAAGCTGCTGGACTTGCCAGCGTTCCGTTCTCACTGCGGTACTGAAGGGTAGGAATGCCTTAACTCAGCGTGTTTTAAAGGGCAGAATTTTTGGCTTCTGGGGGAAGTAGTCCTGTTTTAATTCGGGAAACACAAGGTGCTGGCTTAATTAGCTGTGTGAGAACCCCTCAGATACCATTTGAAAATCTCGGCAGCCTTTCCTTTAGTCACTCTCCTTTCCAGCCAAAGACATTCTTTTCCCATGTTTTCGAAGCTTCTTTATTTAAAACATTAAAGCATTTCTCTAAGGAAATCCCCCCACCCCGACTCACCTTCCCTGGAGAGAAGTACCTTGGCCATGGGATGCCTTCACCCAGTGTCTTTGGATGTGGCCATCACCACTCAGGGTAACTCACACCCACCACCTGCAGCGGCTCCACAGAGTCGGCTGAACAAAGCCTTTCTTGTGTGACCTTATCATCATTAGTGTCCGTGCAAATGCCACCTCCCTAGTCTCATGGGTCACAGGACATCAGGCAACCGCCTTTCCTACATGCGAATCTGATCGAAAGCCTGATTCCCGGGAAGGCTGTGACCTGAGTCAGTCTTGTTTTCAAAACTATCTGGCTCCCAGGTCCTTTCTCCCACTAGAGTAACACTTGAAATGTTGACACCATTCCATGAATTTTAGTCTTGAATTCATTTAAAAAATCTAATCTAATATCATTCTAAAAAGTCAAGACTCAGAGTTTAATTAATTCACTAACTTTCTCAATTGTCTTTTTTTTTTTTTTTGCCAAACAAAGGCCCTGAATGTTGACCATAGAATCATAAGTTCTATGATTCAAGTTATCTATGGGTATATGCCTCAGACATCAAAGCCCTTACTGGCTTTTGAATTACATTCTATCCTTGCCTCTTTGTTATTTTTTTTATTCTTGTCAGATATTTTTAAAATGTAGCCATAAAAATGGATGTAGAAAAGGAAGCCAAATACATTACAACAGAGAAATTTAATATGCGTATTTCCCACAAAGCACTTCAAACCATTGATTATCCAGGGCTGTGATCATGGGCTTGGACCTGAATATCAGGGTCCTACTTTCACAAGGTCCTACTCTGGAATTAATGCTCACTTGCATCTTGAAATTCATCGTCATTTTCAACAAGAAACCCTGTATTTTGCTTCTTCATAAATAATGTTGCTGGTCCTGCACAGAGTTAGCACTGCATTAGTCACCTCCCCATGGCTGGAACAAAGAGCCCAGTATCCACACCTTAAGGAAAAGAGGTTTATTTTGGCTCATGTTTTCAGAGGGCTCAGTCCATGGCTCCAAGACAGAAAAGCACCAGAGCAGGAGGGAGACCCCCTCTTGTCAGATGTCCTGCCTAGGTAACTCTGGAGCACAACTTCATACCATTTTGCCTTTGTGAGAGATGCTCTAGAAACACAGATTCTTCATGGTTTGTGTGCTCCCTGTCTTCAGTGGTGTATTCTTGGCCCCTCCTCGGAGCACAGTAGCTTTTTCTGTCATATAATTTATCTCGTGAGTCACACTTGAATGAGAAGGAGTCCACAATATGCTCGGAAAGGAAAGCCTAAATTACTAGGAGTTTTTGGGTTCTTTTTGGATGAATCCCATGTGCGGTATAGAGAATAACTAAACCAAGCCAAGGTAAGGTCTGTATGAAGAAGCCAGCCTTCTCCTTCCTCTTGGTTTCCGTATGGAATGAGTTGTGTTCTTCTGTACGTGTATATTGAATCCCTAAGTCACAAAGTAATGGCATTTGAGGTTTGACCTTGAAAAAGCAAATACGAATTGCATAAGGTCATGAGGGTAGAACCCTTGGGGTGAGATTAGTGACCTTCCAAGAAGAGGGAGAGAGAGGATATACCCTTCTGTCCCTTTGTGTGCACCTGGGAAGTGCCTGGGGGTTCCCAGTGAGGACGCAGCCACCTTTGAACCAGGAAGCAAGCCCTCACCAGAGCCTCTCCCTGCTGCTCTCAGGTCTCCAACTTGTAGCCTACAAAGCTATGAGAAAATCACTTTCTGTTGCTTAGGCCTCCAGCCAGAGGTGAGGCAGTCACTTTGGATAGCTTCCTTCTGTTACGTGTTTTTCCCCTTTTGTCATTCGGAATGCCACTGTGTGTACAGTACTAGGTCAGCTCCCAGAAATATTTAGGTTAAAAAAAAAAGCAGGACAAATTCCTCTTTCACGAGAGCATTAAGAGAGGATTTTCCTTTCTGTTGTGGGCCGAGTTGTGTCCCCAAATCGGTATGCGAAGTCTGTGACACAGCGTGCATGTGACCTGAGTTGGAAACGGAGTCTTTGCACGTGTCACCCAGGTGAAGTTGCTCCGGAGTAGTGAAGAATCCCTAAGCCACCAGAGCTCGGGTCCGTGCATGCGGAGGAGGGGGCCCCGGGGACACACAGACCAGGAGGATGGCGGATGGGGGCGGCAGCTGCGCCACAGGCAGCAATTGCTTAGGATGTGGCCCCCCCGCGGAAGTGGGGAGGAGGCCAGGAAGGATCCTACGGGCTCTCAGAGAAAGCCTGCGGTCCTGGGACGCTGCGGACTTCAGCTCCCCAGCCTGCAGAACCCTGACGGGCTACACCCCGGGCAGTCCCAGCCAGCTCCTCTGTGGTGCTTTGTCACGGCAGCCCTAAAAGACAAACACTTGTTCTGTTCGCTCGGTGGCTATTTTATTTCTGGTTTTAGTTTTTCTTTCGGTGATTGTCGTCATCCTCAAAGCAAGTGCACAAGCGACACCGGGGTGAGAGCCGATGGCATTCAGTTTATCTGTGCCCAAGTACCGTGCAGAAGAGAGCCGCGGCCTGCGGCATCCAGTCTGTGGACCCGTGCATCCCCTCGGCCTGCACAGTTTTCCTCCCGTTAAGTAAGCGCGCCCGGTCGCCAGCAAACTGCAGACGTGTCCTCTGTGCCGTGCAGGTGACGTCAGCCTCTAAACGCCAAGTCCGTGGCTGATGAACAGCCACAAGGTGAGTCGTCAGTGAAGGACGGAGCTGCGCAGCTGGGACGGGCAGCAGACCGTGTGTCAGCCGCTGTCGCAGGGGCCCGTGGGTCTGGGCTCTCACTGACTGCACGCGTTCTCTGCAGCACTCTGCTTGGACTGGGTGTGGTGGCACAGCTGTTCAGGAAGCTGAGGCAGGAGAGTTGCGACACTGAGGGCAGACGCCGGCAACCTGGGGCAAGACAGGCAAGAGCCTGTCTCAAAATTAAAAGAAAAAAGAGCTAGGCAATGTTTCTCTAATATGAGAAACCCCAACCTAAGCAAAGACAAAGTTACAGATAGACAATAAGAAGCAGGGAGCCAGCTGCTTCTCACTGGGAAGAGGATCAAGAGATGGCCTGGGCTGGGGAAGCAGATGATTGAGACTCGTTACAAACATTTACCAACTCCACCCTGGAAAGCAAAGGCTAAGTACTGGAAACACGGAATAACATAAAAAAGGGCTAGAGATGGAACCAGGCTCTGGATTCAACCCCCAAACACCATAGAAAGGTAAGCTTGCAACTCCTGGTATGTGTCAGAAGAGTAACATGGGATACAGTGAAACAGTCATTTAAATTTGAGTTCACTCTGTGCCCCCATAAGAGAAGATATTTTCATGTATTTCACTTTTGCAACGCAAGAGGGCACCATTGTCACACCGTTCACTTCCTGAAGGACTGAGTCTGCTGGGTTGTGTGCAGGTTTAAATACACAGTGCCTCTCTTTCACGTGGATAATCCTTTGACAAACACAGACCCAAGCTATTTGTTATCTGCAAGGCATTGGTTTCAGTGCTAGTTAAGAGAACAATACCTCTGATTAGCATTCATGCGCATTTGATATTTGCTTCCTTGTTTCTGACTCTGTAATCATCACCTAGTTCTAAGGAGACCTGGTGCTATTGTGTTTTGGAGTGTTTACACCTGGCAGTTGTCTGGAAACACGAATTCCTTCAATCCACTTTTCAGTCGTGTTGCTGGGTGGGGGGCCAGGAGACGAGACTGTGACATGAAGGGCTGACCCAATTCCTGTTGGATGTGACCACCTCCGCAGAGAGTAAAACTGTGGCCACGTGTGCCGGCAGCACCCTACCCATGATGCCTTTGGAGCCGTGGATGGGAGAACAGTGTTGCTATTACTGACAACACCGAGCGTCGTTTTCGGCTGCTTGTGAGATCTTAGATCTTTTATTCGCTTCACTTGCATTTTAAAAATAAAATCATCTTGCCGGCTGTGTGGTACTGCTCCCATTTTTGCAGACGAGGAGGCCCGACCTTGGCTAGGTTCACTCACCCCTTAGTTTGTGAAGTTCAATAGTGGCAGTGCTACCGGGACACCCGGGCTGCCCCACGCTCCACACTGCCTCTCCCTTGACAGGAAAGGACCTTGTATTTGGCTTTCAACAAAGATAATGGTTTGATTGGCCTTTCAGACTTCTTTATCCAGTGCTACATCTGGGTCACGTGTTTGATTTGACCTAGGCGACTGCAAGCAAAATACAAGAAGCTTCGTAAGTCTAGATTTTATTATTTGGGCACTGCTTTCAGTGCATCACATCTGGAATTATCTAATGCTGCAGGTCCGGGAATCCTGTTCTCAAGAGAAATGTAGGGGAGACTCCAGGGTCGTCAGAGTTGGTGTTTCACTGTACCCCTGAACCAGAGTCCACGGAGAAGAGAGAAGAGAGCATTTGCATATGAATGGTAGTACCGTAGACCCTCCTAACGCTGGGAAACCAAGGCAGCAGAGACAGGGCCACCATCTCGGTGTCTTCCAGTGTGGACACGGGAGCTAGAACTCCACGCCAGCTTTGGGTGGGGAGAGGCTGAAGCAAGACCGACTGCTGAAGCAGGTGGTCTGTGAGTGCTAAGGGGTGAAATTCTCGAGCTAGCAGTGTCTGCTCCTGCCCCTTTAGGAGTCAGACGTGCTTGAATTTTAGTCCCAGCTTTGCCATTTTCTTTTTGGCCTTGGACAAATTTCCAGATTCTTCATCTGTGAAAGAAAGACAAAAATAAATTCCAACTCCTCAGCACTGTGAAATATGTGTTTACTTATAACACACACACACCCATACGGATTTATGCGTATACGGATGTTAGTAAATACTGGCCATATTTTCTTGATCTCCCCCGCAGTGTGATCAGGACACCAATCTCTAACTCAAAGCCACCTGCCATTCTGAGCAGTGCCCCCTGAGCCCGCTAGGTGTCTCTAGAAAGCTTCAAGTCAGGAGCAAGTTTGGAAACCTGGTGCATAAACTGGCAAGTCTTACAAAGCCCTGCGGGCAGGTGGTGTAATGGCTGCTTTCTCTGATCACAACTTCCAGTTGATAAAACGCTTATTACTTTTGTTCTTATCTAATCAGTGCCAATCAATAACATTTATTAAGGACCTAATATCTGGCGAGGAAATATTCATGCGTTTAAATTTAAGTGTTTGCTGTAGGTAGTGGGGTTTGAACAGTGAGCAAAACACACCTTTGTCCGAGTGGGGATTGCAGAGGTTTGCTGACCACAGAGGAGAAAATCAAACTTTCGGTGTTAGGGACGGTGGGGGCTGCTCTTTGTGCAGAGTGGGCTGTAAAACCTTCTGTGAAGAGCGAACATGGATGAAATAAGCAAGGAGCCACAAGATGTGTCGGAAATGTGAGTTCCTGGCACAGGAAGCCAAAGGCCTCGCCGATGCGCTTGGTGGGCTGGTGAATCTATGCGGAGTGACCTGGTTTTCCACATCATCCATTGTCTCTTCACCAGCTGCTGTTTATATAAAGTAATGGAATAGCTGCCCCACCTTTGTGGGCATGCAGTATACAAAGAATGGCCATGATTGGTACCTACCTGGTGTCTGCCACAGGCTAGGTTCGTCCTCACAGATTTCCTAAACAAATGTAATTATCTGCCGTTACTCAGAGGCTGGAGCTTGCTTTCTGTAGGAGCCTGTGCTGAAGGCTGGGGAAGAAACACTGCTGAGTTCCTCGGTGCAGGCTGCAGGGTTGCCGGTGAGAGGACAGAGGGCTGAAAGCTCGTCATAGTGGTGAAGCTGCTGGAAGTCTACCGAGAGGGGTACCATGCCCGCGGGCTGTGCCGCGGAGGCTGAGCTCAGGAGGGCAGGGCGAGGTGGGAGCAGGGCCCCTCCTGGCCTGAAGTCGCACCAGCAGGGTGTCTGAACACAGGAAAGGGCGGGAAGTAAGTGTGGCTGGAGGTGTGTGCCACCCAGCCTGCCGGATGTGTTCCTGTGCCCGCGGGGCAGACGGGGTCAGATGCTGCCTTGAGAGACAGCACCTGGCCACAGTTGACTGGGTCCGGGTGGAACTGGCCCAAGTGTAGCAGCACCCGTCTTTTCCTGGGGACATTGGCGAAACTGGATTCTCTCAAATTTCTGAAGCAAGGATCCGGAAACTTGCTACTCAGCGGAGGACCCTGGAGTGAGGAGCTTATCCACTGGGGCCCAGGAAGTCCTGCGACGCCATCTGCAAACTGCCTGGGGGCTGACTGGAGAAGAAGAGAAAAAACCGGACAAGTACAGAAAGGACGGAGGATGGGAAATCATGCATCTCCGGGCGGAAGAGATGCAGAGAGCTGGTCCTCAGCCTCCGTGCTTCTCAGGTTCCGGGTCTTTAAGCTCCCCACATGGCTATTTCCTGTCCGGGATCCTAGCGCGTTCTTTCTTGTAAATTTAGACGACTGTATAATCCACAAGGCAAACCAGCATGTTTTTAAGAGTGGATACGGTCTATTGTTATAAAAGTGGTGATTGAAATATGTTAAATTTTTTTAAAAAAACTATTACAAGAAAAGACACATTGCCACGGGTCCCACTCAAAACCCTCCCGCTCACTGCAGATACACTTAGCCCATCATTCCCACCACTTTCTGAAGCAGTCGTGGAAGTCCTCTTTGGTTTTTCACAAGTTGTGATCAAAAATATGGTGACTGCTCTCACTGAGTGTCATCCAACGGGAAAGCAGCTCGTAAAAGCACCGCTGTGTGTCATTCCTCCATCTCATTCATCAGCTCTGGTACTAAGTCAAAATGACCATGAAAGAGAATTATCTTGAATCAGCTCAGGACCTCCAAGCAGCCAGAACACCCAGCTAAAGACACTGAGGCAAGAGGACTCCAGAGCTGCGCAGGGAGTGTCAGGAGAGTCCGGACGCCTGTATTCAGAGCAAGAGGGAGGATTCTGAAGGCTATTGATGGCAATGTGTCTTTTAAGAAAATTTTCAAAATTTTAGTTATACCTGGTAGATATAAACTGGGAAACTCTTGAGGAAATCAGGAATGGAGAACTAGGGAGTATTTAACCACTGCCTGTGCAGAAAAGAGGGGTATCAGCAACTGCAAATGGACTGGCACCTGACCGGCAGTGCTTGTGGGTGCCCACGCTGTAACTCCTCCTCCGTGGCTGGTGCCTCCCTGCTGCTGTGCTATCCGTAGGCCCGAACCATTACTGAAGATTTGATAGTCAGTTTTCCCAAGCTGTGGCAGGTTGGTTCCTGCCTTTCCCCGACACCACCTGCCTTTGTTTTTATTTGAGGTGCTTGGCTATGTGATCCTTGGACTTCTAAACCTATGGAGCAGAGTGTAATCCGTGTGTTTGCACCTGAGATCAGGCCATGGGGAGCCAGAATCCACCCTGCCTTGCAGTTTTCCCCCAGAATTGTATGTGAAGATGTTCATATTTTCAGACTTTCATGAAATATCAGAAGGATTCAATTTCTGCCACTTTTCCTAAAAGCAATTATTTCATTTGTTTCTGAGAAGTGATGAGAATGGAAGACATTTCCTGTGAATGTCCTAAGTGTGTTAAATGATTGATTTGGCATGAACCCTTGAGTGAAATTTATTTCAAGTCAGCCATGTATGTGGGAACACACACACACACACACACACACACACACACACTTTCTCCTGTAGTTCTCAGCTGAAATAGAAGGTAAAGAAAGGACAATTCTGTATGTGTCTTACCACAATCCTTGTTAAGTGAGTTGTTGAAACGGTTGTTTAGTTATAAGAAGTCTTCCTTGGTTCTGTGCCAACCAGTGAGAACGGTCCAATAACTAAATGTTTTCTGAGGCCAGTTCTTCCCCAGTGCTGTGGAGGGAAAGCTATGCGATCACACAAGGAACTGAAGCCCAAATCAGCATTTGTATCAAGGGGGTCAAGATTCTCCACTCTTGCTACTTCTGGTTATAGCAAGATAAATAAAACCTTTATAAACCACAGTGGGAAAATTCATTCCCCACAAAAGTCTGTGTCCTTTGCTGGGTCTGTTCCTGTCCTTGTTGGTGTAAAATAATGATGCCATGAATCTCAGTGACAGAGGTTCACAGAGCACTGTGAACTTAAGATCTTACTGCCTAAGATGTTTAAAATTCTGGGGGAAAATTGAAATTGTGTTTGTCTAAGAAACAAGCACCTTTTAATTTTGCACTGTTTAATAATAATTGCTACAGACCATTTAAAACCATGTTGTAGATAGCATATTTTCTATATTGTGAAAGGATAATTGGATTAATTGCCAAATGATGCAAAAAGCTACAAAAATACATAACATTTTTTACATATTGTGTGCACATGTGTGTGGTAAATATAACACCAGAAAAATATGATGTCCTGATAGTGGTTATGCCCAAGTGGGGCGACTAATGTCCCCCCACATGGCTTATTGTCCTGCTTACATTTTTCCTTGTGCTTCTTAAATCTGGGAGGGAATAGAGTTTTACAGATTTACTATAAAACAAGACACACCTGTGTGCTGAATTTATGGCATGGACACATGTACATAGATCTTCAAATTCCTGCCCTTTTCTTTAGGGTGAGTTGTAGAAGGTGAACAGGGATGGCAAGGAGGAATGAGAATGCCTCAAACCACAGGGCTGGTGCCTGCTGGAAGGAGTCGAGGTCCCTGGGTGCAGCCAGGAGCACAAAGCCTTTATTGTACTATTAATTGGAATTCAGCTTTGCATAGTCTGTGGTTACAAACTTCAGGGAAACTGGTACAGGATCCTATTCTGAAAGGGCTACAAAGCATGCATTATTGTCTGAGTAAACCCAGTAAAGCAAGATGGTATCCTTGGAATAAAAATTAAATGCATTTGATACGGAGCAAACTGCAGTAGTGACTTTTGTAGGTGAATAGTTTCAGGGACCATGTCAAATTTTCTACTTAAAACAAATGCCCTTATTCCTTGGGAACCTAAGATTCAGCATTCTTTTGGTAAGAGTTTGTGGTGAAAAAATATCTAACAATACACATCGGCAACCATGATGATTCTTGATTCATAGATCAAGATTTCTATGAGTTCATCTTTTTTTTCTTTTTTAACAAACCAGATTCTACTAAGATCAGTCATGGTAAAACAGTGTAAGTTATACAGAGCTTCAGATTAAGTTAATAGGAAATTAAGGATGATTACCATACTATATCCTGCTATTTTCAGGATAACTGTCTGTGCCCTCAAATCTAGTACAAGTAGACAAACTGGAACAGAATATAATCCATCTAAGCAGAGTGGTGTGAGTAGTGTGGGTTTTAAATCCTGATGCACTATTAACAATATCCTCTGCCTTCTTTTTTTAGACTATTCCTCCCCTTTCACTCCCACAGGGTGCTGCACATTTTGGGTCCCACCTACTCCCTCAGTTTTTAGGTTGGGGGGGCACCTGCTTTTTACCTAAGTGGTTCTGAACCTTCTCACTCCTGAACTTGATCTCAAGTTGTATTCCTTTACTTACAAAAGCCTCAAGGTTTTCCTTGGTTATCACTGTGTAGTTCTGTATTGCACATAAGCATCCTGTCTTTTCAACCTATCTGCAGGTGGTGGTTCAGTTGCTCCTATTTCTCTCTGGCTCGCTGTCACATAGAGCACTGTTTTCTCATATTTGATTTTTGGTCCATAAACCCTCTCTCAAGCTGATTATAGTTCCTATACAGAGCATCTCGATGGATCCTACCTCCTGATCTACTCTGTCTTTTTTTTTTTTTTTTAGTGTATCAAAGCCATCTATGTTAGAGATTCTAGCCATCCTTCTCTGCCTCATCTCTGCTACGCTATTATTCTGTCATTGTTTGTTTACTTTTCTCCTTCATTCTACTGCCTGCCCCACTCACTGAGGCCTTTCTGCCACTGTTCCTAAAATCCTGGTATTTTTTTCTCTCTCTCTAGAATGTCCTTCAGTATTCTCTGTAGGGTTGGATTGGTGGTCACAAATTCCCCCAGTTCCTCTTTGTCATGGAAGCATCTTGTTTCTCCATTAATTTCTAGTGACAGTTTTGCAGGGTACATCAATCTGGGCTGGAGGTTATTTTCTTTCAGGGCTTGGAATACTTTGCTCCAAGCTCTTCTTGATCTGATGGTCTGTGTGGAGAAGTCAGCCATGATCCTGATGGGCTTACCTTTATAGGCAATCTGTTTCTTTTCTCTAACAGCTTTTAATATTCTGCTTTTATATTGAATTTCTGGTATCTTGATTATTATATGTCTGGGTATAGCTCTGTTTTGGTTGTAGGTAGCTGGAGTTCTGTATGACTCACATAACCAAATATCATTTTCTTTTCCCATGCTTGGGAAGTTTTCCGTAATTATTTCTGTAAATAGCCTTTGTAATTCACCTGTTTTTATTCCTGCTTCTTCACTCACATTTCTTATTCTTAAATTATAGATTCTTTTGTCATCTTCTAGCCTTTGTATTATTACTGCCTGTTTCCTTGTTATTTTTAAGAGATCTTTCCTTTCATGATCACACATTGCAAACTTGTCTTCAAGTTTTGATAGTCTATCCTTAGTTTCTTTTAAGGAGTTTTGCCAGCTTTCAATGGAGTTTTTAATTTCCCAGTAATCTCTTTGAATCTGCTTCATGTATTCTAGATTTTCTTTATATTCTTTATCAAATGTTTCTCTCCTTTTTTGTGTTCCTCCCTTCTTCCGTCTGTGTCTTCTTGAGATGTGCTTACCATTTATTTTATTAATCTACTTGTATCTTGCTTTACCTGATTTAATATTTCAGTTTTGAGCTCGTCTACAAGGTCCCAAAGATATCTCTTAATGTCCATTGATGCTGCATCTGATGTTGCATGTTTGCTGCCCTCAGTCTCTTTTGTATTTCCTCTCCTGGATCAATGTTCTCAGGGTTTTGGGCTGGGGGCTTTTTTTTGTTTCTCTCTCTTGTCATGGTTTTGGTTTCTTCCATACAGGTGTATAGTGGAGGTCTCAGCCCCTTTCCTTGTTGGTTATGGTTCTTCTGAAGCACGCTGGCCTGGAGAGGGATTTCTGCCCTCTCCTGTTTGCTCCTGTCACTGAGGTGTAAGCAGGGGCTGCATATCCTATGAGTTCATCTTGTCACTCACCTTTCACCCCTAGTGCTTAGCACAGGTCCTGACACAATAGACACTCAAGAAAAGCAAGTGACCTTGACAGAGCTGGACAGCAAGGTGGCCTGGAGGTGCTCACCTGCACTGCTCTTCCAAAGAAGAACCTGGTGGAAAGAGGAATGGATTGAGTCTGGGGACCTGAGTTCTAATCTCAGCTCTTCTGCCATCTCTGGAGGCGTCTCTGTGGCATTCCATCTGCCCATTTGTTAAAAAGGGTTGGATCCCATGAGGTCCTTCTCTCAGATCTGAGTACCTGAAATTCTAGGGAACCCCTGGGAGTTTTTCCTTTCTCTCCCTATTGCCTGGGCTCCTGTGTTTATTAATGTCCCCAGGTACTACTGAATGTGCTCTCTGGATGGAGGGTTGGTGCTGTGTTGTGCCCACACCAGCCAGGCTGTGGGCTTCCTCCCGCCCTCTGAGGGAGGGGGCTGGGCTCCCTTCCTGAATCTCTCTCATTCCCCTTTCTCCCCCAGCATATGCAGATATTTTTCCCATTCCCTGAGGTAAGATCCTGCTGGGGAAATTATTTGTCACCACAGAGTGCTCTTCCATGAAACAGAGGAGTTTACAGACACTAAGATCCTCATTTGCATTTCCATGGTGAATTGTTGAATGGACCAAAGTAATGACCAATTAGAAGCTTTCTAGTTTTTTAGTGACATCCTAAGTATACTTCCTGTTACATGGTAGATATAAGGTTTAAAATGTAGTTCATCAATCCTATATTATAAACCATATTTTTAAAGTACCAGAATAAATTCACCATTTGGAAGAATGTTTTGCTTCAACAAGTCATGACTCAGATTGTCATCTAATCAAGCTATAGTTTTCTTTTACTATGTGATTTTTCTTAATGCAAAGCATCTCCAAACTTTAATACAAAGGAGATAATTACACAAAAATATTTTGGCAAAGAATAACTGTATTGTTTAGACTAAGACCATGGTCAAGGGAGAGTGTATTAAAATATCTCAGCTGGTTTTACCTGATAAACACTCTGCCTTCCCAGGCTGGCTGTGATGTGGTAGCAGGCAACACTGAACTCTCTGGACTCTGGATTTCTGTCCTGCTCATAGTCCACTGGTGTGGACGAGCTGGACTGATAGTAGTCACGCTAGAACCCAGTACAAGAGGGCAGAAAGGGCTCTGCAGGGTAGCTCCCAGCCAGGAGCTGGTTGTCCGGCTACAAATTGTTGATCAGAATGGTCACATGTTGCATATTCACTCAGGAGAGCCAGGAAGCGCTGTCTCACCATCTGTCTGGCAGGAAGACCGCTGCGATACTTGATGAATAACTCTCACTGCTTTTGTATTGCACTCATGGCACCAAAGAATTGTCCCCAGGCACTAGCTCTCTTCATTTGCTAGAGACTCAGTTAACTGCTGGTTATCCTAGCAATGGCGCCATTTGAGAAACCATTTTCAAAAGCCGGTATCCAGGTATCCGTGGTTTTTTGTGTATTGATAGAATTCCATGCACAGCTTTCAGTGTTCAATTGGTGGCATTCTGCAGTAATGTGTTTCCACAGTTTTGTCCATGGAGATTGATCATCACTTCGTTATTGTGATTTGCAAAAGGATCAAACAGGTGGAAGTGGAGAGGTTAGGGGAGGGGAGGGCGGAAGTGGAGGTGTTGGGGGAGGGGAGGGCGGAAGTGGAGGGGTTGGGGGAGGGGAGGGCGGTGTTTGTGCGATCCCCCCCACCCCCGTGTGTTTTCCTTTAACCCTCCCAGGGCTCTGTTCGCTGCTGCAATCTCAGTGTTAATTCCCTGACAGTGCTCTGTCAGGTCCTCCTCACTTTCTGTTCTGAGGTCAGTTCTGAGCCTCAGCAGAGAGAATTTGTCAGAAGATCATTTTTGACTCTCCAGTGTTCCTAGATGTCAACCTGGAAAGTTCATTTCATGCCAGCCTTTGTAGATAAAGTAGTAAACAGTGTACGAATGGCTTTTAATTCACATCTTCACCCTAAAGTATTATTTTTATTTATTTGTTCACTTCTTCAGCACACTTTTTCTGTAGTCCTCCTATGTGGGGGACTCAGATTGATTTCATTACCCACATATTATTAAAAATTGATGCGACGTAAAGCATCATTGTAGTGAGTCACTTATGCTCTCAGGGTCCTAGAGGTCCTAGTGCTTTATGTGAAACCCCTGCCCCATAACGGGGACTGTGTCCTAGAATACACATGTAGTGCAGGGCCAGGCTGCCTGCTTTCCTGTGCCTCTGGAAGATTATCGACCTTGTCACTGTTTAATATTCTGGGTCCAGCCAGCCAAAGGAGAGTGTCTGTGTCTGTAGAGGGCTCACACGCCAGCAGGAACTTAGGACAGAAAGCTCACTACTTCGCAACAGATTCAGTTCCCATGTAGTTGATGGACAAGTGGGAGAACACCTGGGTCTATCTTGCAACTACCTAAGATCAATGAATCTTAGAAAGGGTGGTCAGACTGAGAAGTCCGGGGAGGCAGGAAAGGAGAAGCCAGAAGCATTCTGACCTGGCGCTACACAGAGTTTAAGCTGTGGCACCCTCAGCCTAACTGTGTCATGACTGGGCTCTAGGCAATTGGGACAGGTGACTAATTCTTGTACTTTAATTCATTGCGTTATGACCATATGCTTAGAAAATGGCAGCTGGCCCTTAAATAGCTTGATTGCTTTTTCTACACCAAATAGCTCCATTTTCTTTGAATGTGTTTGTTAGAAAGCATCAGATGTATTAATAAGAGTCTCAGCCTCTCCCAGCTAGGAAAATCTATGCAGTCCAAGGCACTTATTTGGGGTCACTGTTAAAAGATAATCCTGGGAGTGACTGGGGAGGTTTCTAAGGGACTCATTTATGCAAGGACCATTAGTGAATAAAGTTATGTCCCACGTGCAGGACATAGCATCCTGGCATGATGTGCAGGATCTGGCTAACGTGCTAAGGTATTTATTCCACCTGTATCAGGACTGGAACGACAGTCCTTGACAGTGTTCGGAAGCGGTGATGTTCTCGGCTGCTTATGACAACTCAAGAATAAAAGAATGATTAGCGTCAAAATTACTAACTATAAATATTACTTCTAGGGTGCCTGTGCCAGAGTTCTGCTGTGTTCCTATCACAGTAGCGAGATGTAATTTGACAGCATTCAGAAACAAGCATCAGTATCAACAGTGAAATGAAGTAGGTCAGACTTTCTTCTTCCTTTGGTTTTTGAAAACACCATGTCCTGTATCTTAGGAAGAGAAGGCCACTTTCTGAGCTACCAACAAATGTCTGCCACTCTTGCTGCTCTGATATAAAATTATACCATGTTGGCCAGGTAGACCAGGTGAGCCTCAGGTACAGAACAACTTTGCTAAATGCGTTATGACTGCATTTGCTGAATTTTCTGTTTCCTGAAGTAAATGGAGTTGAGTTTTGAAATTCTAAGCACCAGGTCCCTTGCCCTTTGACTTACAGGTGAGAGTTGATGCAGGTGGTCACTTATTTGGGGATTCAGTTTGCTATTTAGACAGTATGTTTCCCGATGGCCAGAGACTATTCCTTCAAGAACCCCCTGGGTGTGTCTATGCAGTTCTCTAGCTTGCCGTGGTCCCAAAGATTATTTGTCATTTGGGTCATGCGTCTGTTACAGTGCTTGAGTTCTTCAGAAATTCATCTATGCTAACCTTTTGAGTCTTCTTGTTATTTAATGTTTTCCTATAACTTTTGATAGGTCTGGATTGAGAAGATATTGTAAAGGTGGTTATTTCCCAGTGCAAGGGACAATTTGTAGTCTTTGATGTCAGCCTTCTGGGATGGAAAGAACCTTTGGCCAAAGGGTAATTCCTCAACTGCTGAGAGTGGAATTAGGTGAGAGACAGAATAAGCCTGAACTGGCGTGGTGCTTACTAAAAAGGAGATGAGAAGTGAGAGAAAAGTCATGAGCGATGGCATCCTGTCCGGGGCACCCTGACTCTCTCAGTGTTTCTGCAGCGCTATTTTTAGAAACTGTTTCCGTTTCCTCCCTGACCTAGATGCAGTTCTACCTCAGCTAGTCTTATAAACAAGGCCTTTTTGACTGTCATGCAGAAACACTTATTGAAACATGTGTTTTTAAGTGAAGATGGGAGAGACTAACACACTCTATGATTTTCAACTTGTCTAGGATCAAGTATGTACTGACCGATGCCTTTGTGTCATACCTAAAGTTCAGTGTGACATATTGCCGCCTTAGACAAGTTGTAGACAAGTGACTATTTTATTTTGAAGATTCTTCTGATTGCATTTAGGTGAAGTTCTAGGAACACAGTGTTCTGTTAGCCGAAAAATCTACCTGTCTGTTTTTCTCAGGAAAACCCAAGGCTAGCCAGCTGTGAACGCTAGCTAATTGACGATTTTGGAAAAGATTCAGCTCCAGAACCAAAACGTTTTCCCCATTAGTTGGAACACCATGAAGAAATGTTCCTTAATAGAGTTCCATTTCCACAGAAACGAACTGAAGGGATGTGGGTGACAGAGAAATGCTTCAGTCATAGGTAACTATGAGTGGATGGAGGGTGAGAGGAATTCAGACTCATGGACTTTTTATACTCTATTTTGTGAAGCAATTGATTTTTTTAAAGAAGATATTAGGGAAACTGCTTAGGAATGAGACAGGGCTGGTTTTAAAGAAAGCCTTCAATAGTTTTCAGCTTTGCATCTCTGAACCTTAAGTGTGCAGAGTTATTATGATATTTGCAAAACCGTAGAACACAGAAGACACCCAGGAGTTGGTAGCTATTTTCTTTTTGTTTTTAATTTGTTTTTAATGAATATTCAAGAGCTGCTATGAGGGGAAGATTTCAGGAAGTTATTGTGTGAAGCACTCAAAGGAAGAGACTATAAATCTCTGCCTTTAAAGAAATTGCCAGTTTGGTTGGGGAGCAGGGCATATGTACTCACCCAACAAACCCTTCTGAAACGATTCTCTTGTAAAACACACAAAACAAGACAACCATTCTGAAAGGCAGAAATGTAGTGTGAGAGTGATGCTTATGTCATCAAGCTGGAAATGCTAAATTGTTACTGTCCTCTCTTCTAGTCTCCCCAGATGTTAGTGATGCGATACTGATACTAACCTCAGAGATGATCTTCAGAACCATTATCCGTCACAGGGGTGCGTCCCACCCAATAAACGGGATCGTGTTTGTGATGATCTTGGGTTGCTTTGGCTGAATTCCATATTAAGATCCCCTTGTTACTGGCAGTGGGCCACCTGTCACTAAAACTGTATCTTAAAGTTGGCTCCTTGCAAGAGAAGTGATTCAGATGTTAATAAAATCGCCAATCGGGTTATATTGCTTGGATTCTACCACTTACTTCTCCCTGCCCATGGCCCTGGGTGTTCTTCACCGTGGAATGTAGCCTCAAAAGCCTTGTATCTTGGTGTCTCAGGCAGTCACAGCCAATTATTTGACTCAACTCAAGGCACAGCCTGGTTTTCATTCTTAAGCACTTTAAAGTTTCAGAAAAGCCCACACTCACTCTCTTAGCTGAAGGTGCCTTCTAGCTCAGCCGATCTACGTGAAGAAAACCTGACCCAGAAGATATAATTCTGCCATTTTTCTTTTGTTCTCAGTATGTGCTGGAATTGTGTGATCTCAGAAACCATGGCAGATTGCCGTGCTCCAAACTACTGGCGTCAGAATCACCTGAACATTCTCAAAGCACAGATTGCTGCCTTGGATCCCAGACTGTCTGCTTCAGAAGGCAGCAATCTTTTAAATCAGGTAAAAAAAAAAAAAAGTGTTTAGGAAATATAACCCCAAGTGGTGCTGGTTACAAAGCTATACTTGGCAAATCACCAATATAATAAAAAGTACATAGAATTACAGGCAGAAAAGCCTTTGCAACACCATTAGCCTTGCTTTGACCATAAACTTGGTGAGCTTCAAAGTTCACTATAAAATCTTCCATAAAATAAAGCTTGTATAGTGAAATAAATAATGTTAAGTATAACCTGAGAAATACTTCAAGTATTTAGTAAAAGTAATCCAATAATCCCTTGGGAAGTATTTTTCCTCTTGTACATGGTTTTGCACTTTGTAATAAAACAAAAAGATCTAACGTTGTTCTCAATACAACAGGGAAATTGGGGCAATGATATATCATCCTGCTCTTTCTTCCCAGAAATTTTATATATGCTAATCTATAGAAAATTGCTGTATGTTATTCTAAAGATCATGCTATATATGCTCTTCAGCCTGAAAAGCTTGCTTTTTTCTCTGAGGAGGCAATTTTATTTTTATTTAAGTTTGGTCCAGTGAACAAACAGTAATATGGCCAGGAACTGTAAAGTGGAGCCCTACTGAAGCTGGAATTTCCTTCTTTATAGTGAATACTTCAAAATGAGTGTGATCATATCTATAACACTTTTCAGATCTTGTAAGGACTATACTACCCGAATATATATACTAGATTGCCTTGCAAATGCAGTGCCATTTAAATTTTAAATTGTAATTTGTTCATTTGCATGAATTACCCTGCAGAACACTTGGTATGAACGTATTTGTCTGTGGCTGGAGACTGAGCAACAGAAGCTTGAAGGAATTGCTCCAGGATGACGAGGCGCTTGTTTAGGTTTGATCTCCAAGCGCAGACTCTCGATAAATAATTCATTCACTGAGGTCATTCTCTGCTTGATGGCCCTTTCGTTTACTGGGAGTTTAGTTTGTTTCCACAGAAGTATTTTCACATGCAGAGCCTTAAGGACTGCAGTATTGTTCTGCTTAGTAAAGAACACCAAGACTGCTGTTTAGGAAGTGCAGTGTTATCTATGGCAAGATAATTCTTAACTTCAGTGCCATGTTTTTGGCCTGTGTAAATGATAGCTTGGAACTGAGAAGGGATTAGTGTGCTTCCCATAAGCCTCTCTGACAATGAGCTTAATGTTTTGAACCCTGAACCAGTTAGAATTTTATACAGATGTACACGTCTCTCACCTTGGCATCTTATCTCTCTTCTATCCGTCTGGAATTTTAATAGGTATTTTTTTTAAATGCCACTAAATGTTATTGCTTACCACATATTTTGGCAATCTAGGTTTGAAATGTTTCCTCAATCTTCATCATCATCATCATCATCATCATCATCATCATCTTTCGCCAATATTTATTGAGCTGTGAAAAACGTGAAACTTAAATTCAGAGAATGTTCCAGTTTCTTTACTAGAATGAATCCCCTTTTATGAAGTCCATAGTAGAAAGAAAGGAAAGAGCCTCCGATCCTAGGTCTTCTACCTAAGGGACATGTGTGGGCCCTTGGGCAGTCCCATCCCCCAACAGCTGGCCTTGAGTTTGGAAAGCAAAGCAGCCCTCTCTGCAGACAGCTTTCAGTGCAGATTGTCTCCCTGCCCTGGCGAGGCTCCTGCCTCTCCTGTGAATCACTCCTCGTACACAGTGTCACCATTGTGTGATGTGACAGTGGGAACCCTGCTGCGCAGCCTGCTGGGAAGGTCACAAGTTCACATCTGCCTGGCCTTCTCGACAACAAGAAGTCTTCCCTAGAAGGCCAGAGACCCACGCTCCACCCCTGCTTAGGGAAGGTTCAGCTTGCCGAGGAGCCCCAGCAGTGACGGCCAAGTGGCCATGTAGTAGCGATGAATTTGTGACATGGCTCCTCCTTGCCTGTGGCCTGTCACTCTGAGTGTCACTCTCGGCATCTCTTCTCAGTGGCTGGGAAAATGAAGTTTCCTGAGAACCTGGTTGAAGGGACTGAGCATGAAGCATATGCTGCCTCGCGGGAATCCAGCGTAAATGAAGTTTCAGCCCATGAGCCTCGAGGTGAGGCGGGCACTGCAGGATATCTGCCACCTGCAGGTCCCAGTGTAGGTGCTGGAGTGGCCCTGAGTGCCACTGTCTCCCTGGCACCTTTACTCTACCAGACAGTAGCAGACAGTGGCACCACCCAGGAGTGATGGAAGTGACTGGATGTGCCAAGCTGAGTCAGCTGCAGAGGAGCCCGGAGATGCTGCTTCGGGAAGGTCGGTAGGCGCAGCCTCTCTGAAAGAAGACAGCTCAGCAGAGGCAGAGGAAGGAAGGGCGGGGACCACTGAAAGATCTGGAGAAAGTGAACAGCCACCAAGGGGTGGGTGGGCTTGGCCGTGTGACAGGAGCACGTGTAAATCCAAGATTTATTTAGAACGAGGCTGCCCTGTTGATGACTCCCCACCCTTATGGACCATAGATCTGAAAATATCACACACTGAGAAAGAAAGAGCCAGGACCACTCCAGCAGCCACGTGGCTACAGGAAGCCATCACAGCGTATTTCCTGTTATGGATCTCCCTCCCAGTAGAGCTATGGCAGGGTTAAAACAATATGCTTCCTCCATAATGTACTGCAACTGCTTTTTGAACAACTGCAAATGTACAGAAAACGGTGTTTTGACTGTCTATCTTTAGTCTTCAGCTGTTGCTGTCACGATTCAGAGCTCTGGATGGCTGCCTTAAGAGGCACATCTCCTTGGCTGTAAAACCTCCAATGGAGGCTACAACTGCAGCCTAGGCTGCCATGTCAGAGGATCTAACATCTAGACCGAGCGTTAACATCTAGATCTAGATCGCTCGATCTAGAGGGGAAGGTGAAGGCGCGCCTCCCCCCTGCATTGGGTTCTCCTCTGTGCTCACATTTTGATGAGGATGACATTGTCTTTGGCCACAGTGTAGGACAAGCAGGGCCTATTTTATTTCAGCAGTGGCAAAGTTTACTTGAAAAGGGGAAAATGAAGAGTGAGGGAGAAATTATCTCTGCAGAATGAGCTTTGGTCAAGCGAAAGAGGAAAACGTAAGATAAAAGCACAGCCCGAGGAATGCGCGCTGGGCTGCCCGTAATTGTAAGCGCCTCCTCCAAATTTCTAGGAAACCCGCGGGAACTTCCCCATGCGGGTCTCTAGAGGCGGAGCCTGGGTCCTGCACCTCCGGCTGACATCATCATGTCTATGCATCCTGCTGCAAACCTGCTCAGGTGCTCAGCAGAAGTCCTTCAGGAAACACCAGTGCGTGTCAGGAAATCTGGGAACCAGAACCCAGAAATGGTGACCGGAAGATAAGAAGGAGGGTCCCTGAGTGCGCTGTTGCGTTTGGTGGGAAGTGGCAGCGCGGGCATCTTCTAAAATTTTATTTCTATCCAAAATAATGAGAAGAATTTAAAAGGACTAGGCAAGAATAGGGCCATTAATAATTTAGACTCTTGTCTCTAAATTTTCTAAATAAGCCAGAATAAAATGCAAACATTGGTTCTAGCTAATGGAGCTCACATTACAGTTTCAAATCCCAAGCTATTGCTCATGAGATCAGTGTGGATTTCACAGTGAAACATTATCTATAGCAATGAGAGTCAGGGAATTAAGTATTTAACCTAGGAGCTCCTAAATGTGTGTGTCGGGGTTGCCCATCAGAAGACGAAAGGGGCCGGAAAGAAAACCATGGGGCAGTGTTTCCATCTGTAATATTCAGGATGAAAAAGTGATGGAGCACATTAAACATTCTAAACTTCAGCAACACGCCAAGGGCAAAGAAAGCCTGATGTTGAATTGGAGGTGAACCAATGTGCTTTTGGTGAGGATGACATTGTCTTTGGCTACAGTGTAGGACAAGCAGGGCCTATTTTATTAAGCCAATAATTCTCTTTGAAAATTGGCTTAAGATCAACACATGTGCATTCAACCAAAATCATTTCTAAAAATAACTCATTTATAAAATAATACGCTTACTGCTGGGGAAAACTAATTTTTGTCACACACTCAGGTTACTTTGTGTTGCCCTGAACTATGACATTAGGGCAGATGTGTCTACAGTTCAAGTTTCACATGTAACACAGAATTCAAATTAGCAGGCTTTTATTCAGTGAGTTTTGTTTATTTAGGACATGAGGGTATTTCTTTTTCGTTTTTCCTTTGCAAGGAAGTGGAGCAGATTAAACTATAAATTTTGAAGTTTGATGACTTTGGGCTCTAACCCTGACTAACCTGATGACACTGGATAATTCATTCTTCCTGCAATTCGGTGGCTTCATCTATAAAGCATAGTATAATCATGCAGGGAAAAGTGCTTAGTGCATAGCATTCAATACCATGTGCTAGATCTTGTTGCTTAATTGACTCTTTTTCCTTCTCTTTTTTCCTTACTGTATCTATTATTTTAAGAGAAGGTTGACACAGATCATGTCCCCAAGGGTCCTCAGAAAGAACCAACCCTGCCATCCGCTGACTTCTAGACTTTTAGTCTCTGTAACTGCGAGACAATAGTTTTTTTTTTTTTCGGTTTATGATGCTCAGTTTAAGTAGCAGGATTGAACTGCAATAAATACTTCAAACCGGAATTTGATCATGGAAGGTGACTGGTAGAGATTGAGGTTCTTGATGAAAATGTCTAGGTTCCCTTGAAGACACTGCTGGGTAGAAATATGAATGAGAGAATGTTTGGGTTGAGCCTTCGGTGGAAACGAGAGGAACCTGCTATTGAAAGCTGGAGAAAGGTGAGTCTTGTTACAAAGTGGCAAATAACTTGGCCTCATGATGTCTGCTTTTGTGAAAAGTAAAACTTTTGAATGAGGAACTTCTTATTTGGCTGAGGAGATTCCTGAGCGTGGTGTTGCAGGCACACCCTGGTTTCTTCTTGCTGTGAGAAGAGAGAGATAAGTCAAAGGAGGAGTTCTTAAAAACCAAGTTCAGCAGAGCTCGAAGGTTTGGAAAATTCTCAGAAATCCCAAGGAAGTATGTTCCTTGGGTGTGATTGGACAGCTACTTCCTAAGAGGGCATGGAAAAGCACTTGCAAGAAGAGCCAGGCATTGAGGTGCAGTTACAGAGGAAGGATCTGCAGAGGGCACTGTTATCTGATGGCTTCTACCTCTGTAAATCCCACCAGAATCCAACACCATCTCCGAGAGTTTCATGTCAGCAGAAACCTTATTAGCTTAGGTGGAAGTGGGAAGGGACGGGGTGAAATGAAGGAGGACTTGAACGTCTGACATTCTGCAGGTGGGAAAAGGTTGTCAGGGCTCCTGGTGGCAGACGAGCTTTATCTACAGGAAAAGGACAGCAGCCAGAAAGTGCTTCAGAGGACAGTGACACAGGCCCCGAGGGGGCCTGGCATGAAGGGTGAGCACGTGTCCACTTCCAGAAGAATGGGGTGCCTTCTGGTGCTATCGGAGTGGTGGACCATGAGCTCAGCAAATTGAGTCCCAAATGATTATTCTCAAGCCTTAAAACCACAGGGAATTTTCCCTGCTAGTTTTTGACCTCGTCTGTGACTTATTCCTTTTTTCTTCCAAGTTTTCTGTTTTGGATAGGAATGTCCATCCTCTGACTGTCTTGCCAGTATTTTTTGAAGACAGATAACTTGTGTGGTTTTATAGGTTGCAGATGGAGAGGAACTTTGTCCCAGTTTTGCTCTAGCTTTCCCCTATCCCTGAGTTGGGTGAGATTAATGAGATTAGGGACTCCCGTTGACTAACACATTTAGAGATATTGGGATGTGGTGAATAGACATAAATTTTGGGTACTGTTATAGATTGAATTGTATACCCTGAAATGTGTATATTGAAGTCTGCAATGATTTGGATCTTTGGTGTCCCCCAAAAGTCCATGTGGGGAAGCACTGATCCCAGCATGGTACCCTTGGGAGGTGGTGGAATTACTAAAATGTGGGGTGTGCGGGAGGTCCTCAACTGTCACGAGCACAGCTTCAAAGGAGACTGTGGGACCCCCCCATCTCTGACTTGCTATGTCTTCTGGTCTTTCACTTTCTGACCACTGGGTGAGCTATGTTGCTACACTCAGTGACCCTACCATAACATGCTCAAAGCATTGGAGCCACCTAGTTATGGGCTCTAAAACTGTGAGACAAATGAACCTTCTTTCTCTTTATCAGTAATTTATCTCATGTATGTGTTATAGTAGTGGAAAGCTGATTAGTGTCAAGTCCTGAATGTGACCTTATTTGGAGAGATACTTTGAGATTATCAAGTTAAAGTCATTAAAGTTGGCATTGTCCCAGGGTGACTGACATTGCTGTTGAAGGGGCAACTTGGCACATAAAGACAGCAGGAAGAGACCACTGGAGGAAGAGGCCATCTGCAAACCAGGAAGCGAGGTTTGCAACAGATCATCACGTCAGACCCACAGAAAGAGCCTGTCCTGCCAACACCTTGCATTTGGACTTCCTGCTTCCAAATCTGTGAGACAGAAATAAGTTTCTGTTGCTTAAGCCACCCGGTATTTGGACTTCGTTATGGTAGCCCCAGCAGACTTTCCTCCCCCGTTTCCATGTATACATCAGAGGTTGACCCAGAGGAATGAAACACAGTTTACTCTCCATGTATACGGAGCGGTCCAAGAACTGTAGTTACTCAGGACAAAGAACAGTCTTAGCACTTGGCGGTGCATGAGTAACTTTCTTGTTTGTAATTCCAGCTGGTAGAGCTACAACCAACAGAGGCTGCATTATTGGGAGCCAGGTTTGGGTTTAATATAAATAAAAGTGTCCTCATTATTTGCGATTAAAACTGGACAGAGTTTTTCAGGTGTTCTAATCAGGACTCAAGGAAAGGTAAAACGAGAGGATTTTATAATTGTTTGTTTGAATTTATTCTGCTGACATCATAGAATAGGGACAGAGTCCAGAAACTCTGGCCAAAATCATCTCTAGTATTTAATCTTACAGGGCAGTCAGGCTGGGGATAAAGCACAGTGAAACATGAGGAATGTAAGTGCCAGGTAAATGAAACAGTGGCTGGCTTTGATCTCTTTTAAAAGGAGAACAGGTGAATAAAGGCACAGATAAGTTCAGAATCAACTAGAATCAAACTCTACTAGGCCTGCTGCTAGACTGGAGGTATCATGAGGGCAGGCATAGATCTAGCTCTTCTCTATAATATTTCTGAGACTGGAACAGTACCTGATTTGTAGTTGACATTTAGGATAATCCTGGTTAAATAGGTGAATAACTGATGTCTATTCATATTCCTGAGTCTTACATATTCATTTGTCATGTAAGAAGCATGTGTGACATGTAAAAAATAGTTCCAGATAAAGAAATTAATGCATAAAGAATTAATTGTGATCCTTCCTTGCTAAGAATGTGGAGGTTTTCATGAGGTCCATACATTTAAGGAAATAATTGCATCTTTTAGAACTACAGTATCATTTCCCTTGATTTATTTATATATATAAAATAACAGTTCAAAAAATGTGAAATAAAAAAGTTAATTGATAATGTTATATAAAAATCAAGTCACAGGTGTAATAAAATTTTCATGAAGCTGTTTAGATTTTTGGTTTTCTGTTTGGTTACAGATATGCAAACCAGTGATTCTCGGGCTTACCAGAGGAAACGAAAGTCCTGTTTTGCCACATAGTTACTATTCAGCAAGTCCATATCTGAAGGATATCTGAATTAGTAAACTTAGAGAAGTAGGGAGGAGGAGGAAGCAGAGGATATTCCCTTTAGGCCGCTGTGTTTTAAGTTATTCACAGCAACATGACCAGCAGTGGGAAAAGGAGATGGCTGCTTGGGAAAGTGGTCGCGGCAGGACAGATGGATGAAGTGTCCGCTGGAGTCCATCTCTAGAACGCCTTCTCTCTAAATTACTGTAAATTACTCAATGATAGCTTCTCCCAGGAGCAAGGGAATTAATTAAATCAAAAGTTATTCTTAAAAAACGACTGTGGATAGTATTAGATGCAAGGTTTAACTTGGTTCTGGTTTTGAGAGTTTAGACCATTTTTGAAGATAGAAAGGGTGTGGCAGAAGGGTGCGGCGGAAGGGCGTGGGGGGAAGGGCAGGGGGGAAGGGCGGGGGGGAAGGGGGGGGGGGGGGGGGGGGGGGGGGGGGGGGGGGGGGGGGGGGGGGGGGGGGGGGGGGGGGGGGGGGGGGGGGGGGGGGGGGGGGGGAAGGGCGTGGCGGGTGCATATGGTGAAACAGCTGAAGGGTGTGGCGGAAGGGCGTGGCGGGTGCATATGGTGAAACAGCTGCTGGGCCCAAGGCAGAGAGGGAGAAGGGTGGGGGAGAAGGAAGGGAAGTATGAAGCCAGAGAGAGAAAGAAGGAGGGAGAGAATGAGAGACAGAGACAGAGACAGAGAGAGAGAGAGAGAGAGAGAGAGAGAGATCTTTCTTGATTATGCTGCCAGGGACCCATCCCTCCTCTCGATCTTGACTCCTAACAGCACATGAACTAATCAGTGGATTAATCTGATGCGTGTAGTGTCCCAATAATCCAGTCATTGTCTCAAAGCTGCCACCTCTGATCCCCTGAGAATTTGGGGCGATGTTTAAGGTCTAGACCATAGGAAAGGATTATAAGCTATAAAAACAATTCAAAACTTTTAGGATATTCTTGTATTATTTAATTAAAAGCTCTTGTCATCGGAAGGAGAGTTTTGTGATACTATCTCTTTGTTTCTTTTCTGTCACAGAGTCTTATTTGTCTAGCATTTACGTTGTGAGGAACACTTTGGCTATTTTTAAAAGGACTATGGCACACAGTATATTAACTGTTGATATTCTCTAATAATTTTATGAAATTTTATTTTATTTTTCATTGAAGAGTACTTTTTTATATTTCCTTGATTAATATGTGCCTATGTTATGTTAGAAATCTAAAAAGTAAAAAAATGTATTGATCCTAGTTAAGACAGGAGTGCTATCTCTCTTCATTTTTTTATACCTCTGGGTAGCTTTGACTGTTTTGATAGAGTGCACGAAGCAGCTATTTGAGATCACCACCCCTAACCCTAGCCCTAACCCTCACCCTCACCTTAACCCTAACCCTAACCCTAACCCCCTACTGATAGGCAGATGGGAGAAGCCTCATAGAGAAAAGAACCAATCCAACTTGAAAAATGGGGGAAAACTTAAGTAGACTCTTAACCAAAACTTACATGGATAGATAGCACATAAGCAATGGGAGGATGACTAGCATTAGCTGTCAGGGGAATGTAAATGAAAATCTAAGTTAGCACCACTAGTCTATTGAAATAGCTGAAATTTAAAAAATACAGGCAAGAAGTACTGGAGAGCTTAGAGAGAAGCCACTGCTCTCAGACATTGCAGGGGGAAATGAAATAATGCAGCCGATCTGGAAGACATCTGGACATCTGTTAGGAGGATGGCTCACGCTTACCACGCGACCTGGGAATTTCTCTCGTGGGTATTTGCCGTGGAGCAGTGACAGCCCATTTCCAAGTGAACATGGAAGCATTTGTGGAACCCCATTTTGGAATTGCTCCAGATGTCTTTCAGTATGTGAACAAGTAAGCAAATCTTGGCACATTTAGACAGTGGAATCCGAGTGAACTGTTCATACGTCAGGGCTGCACTTCACAGACTTTGTTTGGGCTGAGTGACAAAAGTTGGCCTGAAAATCTTAAATACTGTTTCATTCTCTTTAAAAGATACTACTGAAAACACAAATTTACAGTGATGGGGATCAGGTCGGGTTGTGAGGGATGAGGAACAAGGAGAATATCCTGTAAGGAGAGCTCCTGCTGGCGAGGGAGCTCTTCTGTACCCTAACTGCACATCAGCGTGAAGTGGTGTCCCCCCCACCAAAGGTCACTCTCATTGCATAGTAAATTAAAAAAGTCAAAAAGACAAAAAGTAACCTGAGAAACTTCCTAAAACTATAGATTCTCTGTAAAAGTCTTTTCCCAGAAAGCTCAGGATGCTTCTGTATCACGTGTCTTAAGGCTTTGTTTTTACCCAGGCTGGAGCTGTTTTGATGGTACAGAATATTTGTGAGAAATTAACTTTGAGTTACTTCTTGACTCTAGAATTTCACAGCTAGTCTTGTAGACAGTGTTCCGTTCTCTTCATTAAAAATCAGCAGCCCATCGTCATTAATGTGACTGCCTTGATGGAGATCTCTAATATGAACAGATTTCAAATCAACACTCTATGGAGTGAACAAACACATTTTGAAATTAAGTTAGGAGGCTTTGCTCTTACAATGTTTGCAGCATTCTTCATATTTATCTATATTCTGTACCCCTTAAAACTCCCCGAAACATTAATTTTAGATAATGTGGTTCCTGAGAACTAGCTCACAAATGTAAATGTAAACACAAAATGAATCCCTGGCACCATTCTGGTCTTCAGAGAGCTGGAGGGGATTGGACTTCACTTTTCCTGGCTGTGTGCTGTCCTCCTCTATGATCTCTGCCGCATCGCAGTTCGTCGGACCTACATGAATAAGCATTTGTGTTTAAAGGTTTTAACTCTAGTTTAATAGCATATCGTTTGGCCTGTTTCAGAGACAACTGCAGACAAGATAGAAAGTAGTTTTAAAAAAAGATACTCATTTTAAAAGTAAGAAGTCTTTCTAATCATGCCTTGGTTTCTAACATTTTTTGCCTTTGTCTTTGGGATTTTTTTCCTTGGAAATCATCCACGTAGACAATTGGATGGCAGGGTGGTATTATCTTTGGAACTGTAGTACCCTCTTTTGATGTGGCTTTTAAGAAACTCTACCATGCAAACAGTTTCCCTCCTTGCATTGAAGCATCTGACTCATCCTCTCTAATACAACTTGATGTTAGCAATGACCTAGAAAACAAAGAGGAACTTCCTTAGCGTTCTTATTCTATGTTATCTCCCTTCTCAGAATGTGCCCTGTGAAAGAGCCACCTAATTGCTCTTCTGAAATTGGAAAGCTGTGAAAGGAGGGAGTTTGGCAAATCTGTCATACTAGGAGGCCACCTCACGAACCAAGATGACAACACACCTGGCTGTTGCTTTTGCACTGCAGTGAGGACAAGAACAATATATCGTATTTAAAAGAGGTGATAGTTAAATGGTAAACATTAGCTCTTACATCAATTTGAGAGAGATAGTTTATTCTAGTTTTGTTTAATGTCTCCTTCCCCATTTCATTCTAGAATATTAGTCATTTATTTGTTCAATTAATATTTATTGAAATATTTGCTGTTAAACAAAAACTATCCTGGAGTTCAGATTAGAGGAGTGAACCAAATAAAGTTCCTTCTCTCATAAAACTTGAATTCTAGGAGTGCTAAATGCATAGTAAATAAGTAACTAATATCCATTTAATATATGCTGACAAACACTATAGTTTTCAAAAGGTCATTATGGATGATTCCATCAAGCGAGTGCTATTTGGGCAAATACTGGAATCAGATGAAAAAACAAATAATGCAGATATTCTGGGGAAAAGGAAGTTTGCATGGCATAGTCGGTGAACAAGGACAGGGCAGGTGTGGCTGGAGTAGAGTGAGTTAGGGGAAAGCAGAAGGAGATCAAGTTGGTTTTTTCCCTGATAGCACCACCTCTGTGAACCGTTATGATACCTAGCTCAAGTATCCACTCTACAAGCTTCCTCTTCCCTAGGAATCAGCTCACAGTACCAAGCGTGCAGGTTACAACCTAACTTTCACAGCACCACTTTATGATGAGTAGACAGCATCCTAGGGATAAAAATGAAACATTCACACTGCATCATCTTATAAAGATAACATGGTGGATAACTTCAGACCCAGAACACTGGTACTGGGGAATATCAACTCCTACCTATGAGACTAAGATGCCCTGGGGGCAGGCATTCTTTCTTCTGTCCCATGGGTTGTATTTACTTTTAAAAATTTTAGGTAGCATTGGTGTAATGTAACAAAATGGGTGTTATAGAGTGGGAAGAGCTGGTTTGGTTATTCCATCAACTCTTTGACAGTTATACAATTCTGTGCCTTGGCATTCTTATCTAAAGACAGACAAAATAATGTACATTCAATAAATAGCTATTGAGTAGCTACTCTTTGCCAGACTCTATCAGCCCACATTCAAGATACAAATATCATGTGAGGCTCTGCCCAGCCCTAAAGGATCTAATAGAGAATATCATGATGAAATCAAGCAAAGACTTTCGACAGCCTTTGATATATTTAGGAGGATCAAATGGAAAAACAATATTAGAAAGTTTACTACCATGTCTGGAATTCAGTAGATCTCAATTAATGTCAGTTCCATCTCTGTAACCCTCATTTATTTTGTGGTCATGGGATTAAACCTGGCGTCTTGGATGCTTAAGGCACGTGCTCTGTGCCTGAGCTACATGACCCAGCCCCATCATCTTTTTATTCTTAAGAGTTTCCAGTTCACGGAAAGCTTCCAACACGACTAGAGGGCTATTTTCATTCAGTTGGATATTATCTGTGTTTTTCAGTCATGTTAGAATAATTCTCTAGCTCCGTTTCTTAAAACCGAAATAGAAAACTTCTGTGGTTGTGGTGGTATAGTTATATATAGTGGCCTGTTGCTGCTTTACATCACTGGAGAGGCTACAGCTGTTTTGCGTCTGTTCTGAGCTCACTACACTGCCTTTAATGGGCGGGAAGAGATCTACTGTGTCTTTAACTCAACCAAGTGTAATGGTGGTGCTCAGAGGGTGCAGAGTTTTAGCAAAAAAGAGCTGGTGAAATAGAGACCTAACTGATGATTTCACTGTTTGTGGTGATAGCCTTAAATCTCTTTTTTAATTTTTTCTTTCCTTTTTTATTAGTGTGCTTGCCTCACGTAAGAAATGCATTCGTCACGGGGAGCTGGCACACACATAGATGACACCATCGCCTCTATCTCCCTCCTCCCATCCTGGCTCGGGTCTGCCCTCTGTGGCCAGATCCCCTCTGGTGTCTGTAAAGTGTCTACCTCCCTGCTTCCTGTCATCTATCCTTTATTTTCCTTTCTGCATTATTTATGCTTTGGGTTTCTCATCTAAGAGAAGCCATATGATACCTAACCTTTTGTGTCTGATTTATTCCACTTAGCATTTTGGTCTCAAGGTGTATCCGTCTTCCTACAAATAACTCAGATTCATCTGTCTTCTCAAATATCTGGCTTTCTATTTGCAGTAAATGAGAGCAATGTTAGAGTTCACTGTTGTGCCACGTATATATAATATTATTGCACAAAACCCGAAATTTCCTGTCTTTAAAATGGATTTGTTTTATGATAGTTGAAAAACTGTCATGGAAGGAAATTTATTCCGGGCCAACTTTCAAAGTTCAAAGGCTATTGAATATAAAAGAATGTAATTATGTTAATCTCAAATAATTTTATTACAAAGTCTTTGAACCTTTAAAAACATTTTACACAATGTTATACTCATGTTGCGCATTTATAGTTGTCTTTGGTTATAATTAATTGGCTCCCTTTTTCAATTTAGCAAAGCTGTAGTGTTCTCAATTTGTAATATTTATTACATTATTTATTATTATTGCTTATTTTATTTAAAAATTTAATAGTGTTTTCACTATGGTAAGTTCCTGATTCTTTTTGCTCTGTAAAACTGTAGATAGCAGAAATTTTGCTATGTGACTTGAAGACCTAGCTGGAGTTAAAGTTCTCAAATAATTACTCACGGCAGATATTTATCCACTGATGAATTGAAAATCACTCATGTCTGCTTTTGAGATACCAAAGGCTGAGGATCCTGTGTGGACAGGAAGGTTTCATTTTGTTCGTTAGTCCCTCACCGGAAGCTGTGTGGGACACGTGCGCTGTTTGCTGTTTCTTCTGTTCTCTGCTGAAAAGCAGCAGTCTGTTTGCTTTACTCTTTTCCTACTCTCTCCTGTTCCCATCTTCTTGATTTCTCTTTGGCTTCGGTATCTGACACTGTGTCCTGTTTTCCTCTTGCATTTCGATTCTAGGCACAAATTTTAATGCACTTACCCGTAAACATATTCCTACCCCCTCTACCAGTGATAAAGAATTTAGATTTGCACACAGTCTGATTATCTTTTTAATTTTTGTATTTCAGTTAACTTCCTTTGGTATTCTTGAAATTTTTCTAGGTGAGGCCGAGTTAATAGGCTTTTGAGAACTGTATTTCTTAGGTTGATTCTAAGAACCGTTTTAACTGAGGTCTTGGGACGGCAGGCCACGTGGAATGGTGATGTGGAAAGCCACAAGGTGACACATAAACTGGCAATAAAATTGAGAAACAATTGCAATTGGACTGTCGTGCCGTGTTAGGTGAGTTTAGATCAGTGTTTCCTAGTCTGAGCTCCAGTTAACATACAGCTAAATCTGGCTTGTGAAATTTGTCATAATATGTTTGGGAAGAAATTCCTAGAATGTTTAGTATATTTTGGCAGCTTCAAAAAGTAAATATGAGAAATATCTTTTGTGGCTTCAAATTGCTATTTTTTTCTTCTAAGTTACTCTGAGTCATGGCAGGAGTGTACAGTCGCACATCCCAGTATGAAATCATGGTATTTTTGGAGAGAAAGTTTCAGATTTTATTTTATAACTCAACAAATAATAAGTAATCTTGACCATATTTTCTCTCACAATATTACTAGCTGTCCATCTTCTCAAATGGGATAGTAAGATAGCTCCGAATACATAACAGAGTTCATTAGGGGTACAACTTGGTGACTAAATTACAGAGTGCTCAGTTGGGAATCAGAAAACACAGGATTTAGTCTCATCTGTAATGTGGACAAACATATGACCTTGGACAAGTCCTTTAATTTCTCTCTGTTTTGCTGCCTTTGAAAGGTGCTGCAAAACCAGGTGGGATTCACTACGAGTCTCAAATGCCATAACTGTGCTTTTGTTCATGCTATCTTTTAGCTAGGTAAGTATTGATAACCTGTAAATCAGTGGTTTAAACCCTGTTATGCTTCAGTCACTTCCCAAATGGGTGATGTATGATCCACTTGTTCCTACCCATGGGGGACAATCTTGTCTTATTTAGCCTGTTAGATATTAACCCATCTTTCACTAGAGTACACGACATACACGAATGACTGTCTAAGGCTGGAAGATGTCACACATTCATGGAGAAAATGAATGCCTCGCTTTTTCAGTGAAGTCCCACTGTGAATCATTCCTTTTTGGCCACTCTTGCTGACTACCTGTAGTTCTCCTTCATCAGATTTATTTGAGATCAGGTTGGTCCTGTTAACAATAATGTTCAAAACACCCAGAAACTTGAAGCATCAGAATATTGTTTCTACTCCCATGTGTCTTTGAAAGGGTAGAAGCTGTACTCCAGGGTTAAGGAAAATGTCAGGTTGCAATGTCTGTTTTTGTGTCTGCTGCCCTTGGTACTCATGCGCAACCCTTATGAAGAAAGTGCACACACACACTCTGAAGTGTGCCTACCCCACAGCGACTACAATATCCTCTACACCAACCCGCACACGCCCGCACACACGCATACACACGCATGCATACTGTCTAATTTTTATTCCACACTATCATTGGGAGCATCCATTTCCCCCCAGTGTTACCTCCTTTTCAATTTTGGGGAGCTTTGGCTGTCAGACAAGTCTTGGCAGTTAATATAGAGTGTGATTGTGAGCAACTTGTGAACAATGAGCTTTAACAGAAGAATGAGCAAAATGCTTATTGGAATAAAAATTAGCCTTCAAACTCCTTGGGGGGAATGAACCAAATCCAATGTTTCCCTGCTCAGTGGCATTTTTTGTTTGTTTGTTTGTTTGTTTTGTTGCTGTTTGAGACTTTCCGGGGGGGAAGGGAGGAAAAAAGAAACTTCAGCAAATCAGCTCTTTGAGTCAGAACTGGAATGCCGGGGCTGGTTTAGCTAGGCTTCCTGACACTCCTGGACTTAATCCATCTTTCCTGTGATAAAGACGGGAGCCTCCCCACTTTGGTGAAAATCTGAGCAATGGAGAATGTTTCTTAAGGGAGAAACAGTGCAGTTGTTTAAATAATCCGGGGCCAATAGCATTTGGTAGGTGGAGTTAGTGTTGCGTGCATTACAAAACAAGATAATTCTGAATGAAGACTTTAAACATTAGGCGTGCTGGGACGATTCTGGTTCTGCTCTTTGTGCAAATGAAACACACGGCTAGGAGACTGGGCGTTGCTTACTATCTGCTAGTGAGTGTAGCTTGTGGGATAAGATTTTTAAGAGACTACAGGGAAAGGCTTTATCAGGAGCTCCTATGAATATTTCATGAGTTGATATATTCAGCTGAATGAATTCAGGGAGCGTCAGTGTGGAGCTCACAGACAACCTCACCCACGAGGAGACTACTGACATAGGAAGCGCTTCCGCGCATTTGCAGAGGCAGAACCATCCTGACAAAGCTCCCTGTGACAGCCTGGCTTGCCATTCCTCCAGCATGCTGCTCTCGCCCGAGTGAGCGGCTCCTCTGTCCGAACTGCAGCTCGGCAAACCCAACTGAGAAGAGTTTGCAGGCAGCTCAGCCTTCTCCCCTGCAGCAGGGTCTCTGCTATGTCCCAGGGGTTTGTTTTGGGTGGCGAAAGCTAACGCTTTGCACAAGACATGACAGCCAAGAATTCTTCAAAGGAACTTACTGCTTCTGAGCCTGACGTTTGCATAAAGACTTTCAAGGAGCAAATGCACTTAGAACTCGAGCTCCCCAGGCTGCCGGGAAACAGACCCACGTCCCCCAAAATCTCTCCACGAAGTTCGCCAAGGAACTCCCCATGCTTTTTCAGAAAGTTGCTGGTGAACAAGAGCATTCGGCAGCGGCGCCGCTTCACTGTGGCTCATACGTGGTAAGCCGGGGTGGACGGGGGTCCGTGGCGCTTGCATTAGCAGGCGATTTGAAATTTCGGAAGCGGAACATGCCAGTGGAGTCTGAGTGCATCCCAGAAGTGTGAGGTGCATGGGGAGGGCGGGTCAGCTGCACAGGCATGAAGTGGTGTGCGCCAGATACTCCTCCCTGTGCCGTTTCCACATCAGACCTGCTGTGACTGGAGGGACGATCGGAAAGCACAGCCTTTAAAAATGCACAGTTGATTCGAGCTAAATGGTGAAATAAAGGAGTTTTTAAGAATCAGATCTTGGTTTGGTCTCTGTTGAAGCCAGAGGTGGCTTTTTTGTTCGTGTGGTATATTTGGGATGGTTTTTAATAGGATACTTTTGGTACAAGAGTAAATATTTTCATCTTAGGTCTAATTTATTTCTTAAGGCTGTGTATCAAGACTATCTTAATTCACTGTATCCCCGGGTTTCTTTTGTTGACTTTCAGTTTTACACTAGTTAAGGAATGAGGTACTGGGTTCTCACCTCTGAAACTGCATGATTAATTTCTTTGATCTATGCTTTCAAACTACTGTTATCTTTAAGAGCCTCTTGTTTTTAAACAATAACTTAAAATGTGCAGACATTTTGGAAGTGCCTGTGAGACAGACTCAAGAAACCTCTGTTAAACCCAAACTGTGTCTGCCGCCTGTCACATATGTGTTGCAGGGTTGCAAACACACTCACAGGGTCTTCTCAAACCAGTGCCTAGGAAATGTAGGGAAACACACAGGGAGGCCAGAGTCCCTGTGCTGCACGAACCCAGGCCACTTCAGATTTCCTTGAAAGATCTCTTCATCCAAAATCAGTTATCTGCACCTGAGATTTATTCAGTAGGGTCCATAGCAGTACAGGGAGCTAACTCGGCTTCTGCGTCTCCATGCTAGGTTGCTAACCTACATCATAAATGAAGATACCTGGTTTTTAAAGATGAATAGTCACTTGAATCATTTTCTTAAATGCTTCTCTGCCTAATCTCTTGCATAATTCATTGGCAAATTAGAGTTACCTCACAAGGATATAGCTCGCTTTTGGTGAACACCACATATTTAGCCACCATGGACTTTACCTGGCTAATTATGCTATTGTTTATTCTTGTTTTTTGCCTGGGACTGTTATGTAGGTAGTTGCTTTATTGGATATTGTTTTGGTCATCTTTGTGGTGAAGTAAATCTTGCTATTAATTGTAATCTATTACTTGTGAAACATAAGTGGTTAGTTTTTCAAAAACCTACCAATGGGTGGCATGTGTAGGAAGAGAAGGTTTACATAAAAATATGTACTCCTTTGAAAAAGCCCTCTCACACTTTACCTCGCCCCTAGCATATGTCTATTTTAATCTGGTTTTCTGAGTGACAGAACTGCATAGGGGAAGATAAATAGTTATATTGTCAGTTAGATCTCATAAAAAAGGAAACTAGCTAATAGATTCATATGTCTTACTACTTGAGGGAATATTAAACAATTATTTAACCATAAGGACATTTTAATTTTAGATAAGTAGTTTTCAAAGAATGATAAATGTTCTTAAAACCTTGGCGATACTTTTTTTAGTGTATCACTTTGGTTTCTGACTATAATAATGTGACCTTTCTTTTTCTCAGAATAAATTTTTGATGTACTAGGAACATTGAGCTATAAATACTAGTGATTCTTTTTTCTTTCTGAAAGAATCAAAATTTAGACTGATTCAAGAACCGGTTTCCCTCATGCCTTATATAAAGTTTCTTGAAGAAGTTTGTGAAAAGAACAACTTAATGATATCAGATCAGTTATGCTAATAAAATGATTTTCTTTTGGGTGACATAAAGTTTTTCACAATTGTCATAAAAGAAAGCACATGGGTTTAGTATAATGTTCTCTAGTATATACTAAAAAAATTCATTAATCATCTAACATGCAATAACTTTAGCTATGGCCATGATTCATCTTCACCTTTTTCTTTCTTCCAACTCTCAGAATTCCCCTCCTTAGGTTTCTTAGTAAAGCTGTACATAGTCTGTCCCCAGCTCCTAAGTCTATACATAATTATTTCTGTCGTCTTAACTGAGTATCTGCTTAATGTTTTTCAAATCCATTTTCATAAAATATGTAACAACAATCTCTATTTGGAAAACATACATGTATCTTATGTGTTAGAATGACTCTGACTCCCCAATTTTAAAAAAATTATGTGCTGCTTTTTTTGCATGTTATAGGCAATAGTTACATGCAGACGTAAGAGCAGAAGTGCTTTATTTTTGGCTCTTTTTCATGATGAAATGTCACCAGCCTTTCATGATCAATGATCGGTGTTGTCCCAAACCATGCATCTAAGTTAGAAATTCCAAGATATGCACTTAGAAGTCTCTGAAAACATGTTATTACTTTACAGTAGACAATAGGCTTCTCCTTAGGAGATTGGATTGTTTTGATTCCAACTTCAAAATTAAAGTAATTTTCATCAAGGATCTAAACCATGAAGAGGGTGTTATCTCTTGACCTACCGAACAGCTTTTTATCTTCAGTTATTTGTAGATTTCATACTTTTGTGATATGAATGTACAGTTCTGGTTTTGAAAACCCAAAGTATGGCAGAAGATTTGGGGAATGTTTGTGGAATCCTGCCTTTGGAATTATTTTTGATATATCTGAAGAAAAAGAGATATTCATTGTGTTGTCACTAATCAGAATATATACACGGCCCCAAATCTGGAGGGAGCTTGGACGTTTGCCTCATTACTGTCTTATACCCTTGGAGGGAACCACAGTCACCCCATTTTTGATATGAGGGAACCTCTCCTACTCTTAAGACTCACCTTGCTTAGTGCAAAGTTTTGCCACTTCCTAGTCTCTTATTAGAGAATTCTTCCTCCTAATCAATCTATATAATTTGTATGCAATATACACTCTTTTCCCCCTCAAAGGATAGTAGGAAAAGACTCACAAGAATCTACATAAATCTGAAGAGCATCATCAGTTGGTCCCTCAACATCTGTAACTGAGCTCTTCTATGAGTGAGGAAAGAGAAAGTTTCTGATTCAACCTACATGTTTCCCAGCACCTGCTGCATTTTATAGTCTTTACTAGAATGTTCTCACATACAATCTCACTTACGTTTCACACTCCAAATTTAGGTTCTTTCAGTGTTTTATGTTGCGGATATAAAAAATATTCTGAGTTTCTTGAGCTTCTTCTCAGTATGTCTGTTCATTTAATCACTGTTTTGACTCTGAAGCATGATTTTCAAATTTTCAAATTCTGCTTTAAATTTTACATCCCCCCCCCCGCAATCGGGTACCATGTTCCTTGTTAGATAATGTGGGGACATCTGGATGAAAAGCCTGTTGTCCTGTGCAGGGTGCTCACGGGACGTCAGCATTGCTGGAAGGGAATCGGGAGATGACTGCCTGCATCCTGAGGCCATCGTATCATTTAGCCCCAAGTCCAAATATGAGACAACGATGTCCAAGGCCCACTGTCACCCTACCGGGGATGCGCAGTGCCCTGTCCTCTTGCCTGACACTTGTCGTGCTGGGTAGGGCTATTCAGCCTTTTCACATGTGCTGGTGCTCCTGCCCCAGTCTCTGGTTCTCCTCAGTGAAGAAAGCTGCCACTGTGACTCTCAAGCCACCCTGTGCCCCTGGACTCCTGAGCGGTGCGCGTGTGTCAGAGCAGGTTGCCCAGGGCAGCTAGCACGCTCTAGGGAGAGTTACCATGCAAAGTGCTGGTCTTCCTCCTCCTCTTCTTCCTTCGGTTCTACCTGTGTCTTGAAGATCTTGCCTTCTATTAACAAAGATTCACGAAACAGGTGCTTTTGTGCCTCTTATTTGAATATAAAAGCATTCAGAGCCATGGTTTATATTGTAAAGGAATGAATACACGGTGAGCCAAAGCTGGACTCACTGGGGAGGCAACAAAAGAAAACTGAATACAGCACTCGCTTGACCTTTCTCTGGATTCTGGGCACATGGATGGTAGAATACAGTTTGGTCCCAGTTTGTTTGCTAAATCTATCAAACCTGTGTCTAGCATTTCTCTTCAGTCACCTTGAATTCTTTCCTAGTAAACTGAACATTTTTGAGAGATGTCCGTGGTTCTGCATATTTATTGACTGAGCATTGGTCAAAGCAAAACATTCATTGAGATCCTATCATGTACCAGGCCCTGAACTGGGCTTATTGGTTACACAACGAGGAGAAGGAGCCCTCAATTCATAGATTCGGTGGAAGCTTATAATTTGCAGTGAGCCAGTGGAGTAGGAGTAATGTCATCAATTGTGATGTTCAAGGTGGCAGAGACCTCAGGAGACATGGCCATCACCAGACCATGAGCCAATGGCTAAGGGGAGGCATCGAGAAGAGATGCCCTTCATGGAGGGTCTTGAGTGTGAATAGGAGAGTTCAGGCAGCGAGTGAAAAGAAGGGGTAATTTTTGGCCAAGGCATAATAAGGCAGGAAACAGTGAGTGCTCTCATTTATTCATCATTTGTAATGTGTCTGACATCATTCAAAATATCTTTGCACGTTAACCCTAAAACAAGCCCATGACTTACGTACTGCAGGTCAGTCATTCCCTATGTGAAATGCTTGGGATGCAAAGTGGTTCAGCTTTCAAATTTTTGGATCATAGAGGTTCAACTCGCACTAATAGTTCTATCATAAAGGCAAAGGACGGAAGGGCAGAGGATGTAAGTGATTGGCCAAAAGAGCGTGACGAGACAATGGCTGAGCTGAGGTTAGACTCGGTGTGGGGAGCCCGAATGCTCTTGGGGTTCCCTTATGAGATGGCAAGTGGGAAAGACAGAAAGCACAGAGTGTGGATGGCTGGGAGCCACACCTGAGACTCCAGCATCACTGCAGGGCCTGGGGCTTTTGCCTGTCAGCTCAGGGAGCTACGGTTTCTCCTCGGGAGAGGGGCTGTGGAGGCAGTGTGAGGAGGTGACAGGCAAAGGGAGACAGCAGCACACGCCCTGAGAGGTCATAGCTTCTGGTTGTATTCCGTGCCCACGTCCTTGCAAACTGTGCTCATGACATTCTTTGTGATTTGACCAGTTACTGTTTATGGTAAATGGGAAGAAAGTTCACGAACTTATATTCCTTGCGTCCATTGGCTACCGCAGGATGCCACGCGTAGCATTAGCTGTGACTCCACCGCCTGTGTCCCAAGCAGTCATCGCCCACGTGCTGGGAGGATGGCTGGGTCTGCGGAATCCCTGTCATCTCGGCCCAACTTCACTAGGTGTGTTTTGCATTTTGCTCTAACTGAAATCTCCTCATATGTTTCCTTTTTAAAATGGGGATCGTCTTACTCCACAATTTGAATTGAAGGCCAGGAGAAATCTATGCCTCGTAGCTTGAGTCTGCTACTTTCATCATGGCAGGCATTCTAGCAGTCAGTCTATAAATGGCATCTTCCTGGCCATTTAGTGTGCCCAGGTCTTCAATATATTGGATCTTTAAAAGACTTACTGCAAGAAGGGCCTTGCGCAGAATCAATGAAACCCTAAGGACAAAGGCCGGAAGGTGGTCCCGGAAGCTGGCTGACCGCCTGACTCCAAACATCTTTTGCAGAATCTATTTGCTTGCTTTTCCCATTTCCTCCCTGATCTCCCAGTTTTTCTCCTTGAGTCTGAAAGAGTTTCCTTCTTTCACATCACTGTCCAGCACCACAGCTTTACGCTAGGGGCATCCAAGTGGTCCTTACAGGAGAGTCTGAACTCCTACCCGTGGCGGGGAAGCCCTGGTGGTCCGGTGTTAGGCTGACTCTCCCCTCAGCGCCTGCTGTGCGTGTGGACACCAGGGTTTGAACCCAGAGCCTTTACACTGAACGGCATTCTCAGTTCTTTTAAAAACAGGGTCTCACTAATTGCTACGTTGCCCTGGCTGGGATTGAACTTGTGATCCTTGTGCATCAATCTCCCACGTTGCTGGAATTACAGGCATGCACTGCCACGCGTGGCCTTTATTTTTCTTGACACTTATTACCTGAAGATTATAGCCATCCTTTTTGTTACACTGCTTTTTCATCCTCTGGCATCTCTACTAAATTGTATTCTGTCCTGTTTTTTGTGTCCTGGAACACACAGAAAAGCCTGCGATTTAATTAATATTTGTTGAGAAAAATAAAAGGAAGCATGCGTATGATTTCTGTTTCCTATTCTTTATTCTTAGATCATCTTTGCTTTACTTTGCTGTGAAGGAGGAGGAGGAGGAGGAGAAGGAGAGGTACTTAGCCTATGAACGTCCTTACTCCATCCATCCCTTCACACCTCTTCCCGCTTTCTGCCAGAAGAGTCCCTGTAACTTTCTCCCTATGTTGTGCTATGACTTGTGGATGCAGGTTTAATTATACCTCACTAGTGGGTAAGTGTTTTGCATGGCAGCCTGGTTTGATGAAGCCACCGTGAACCAATCACACTGCCTGACCTGTAATATTGTCACCAGTCAACATCTGTCTGAAACCAGGAACAGTTATTTGTTTGGTTTTTCTTCATGCCTCTGATGGCACAGTTGGTGCTTTGGCTCAGGAAAGCGCCACATACCTCTCCTTAACCATCTGAGCGAGGTTATGAACAGAGCAACCCGTTTGTTTTCTTGACTGCAGAGTGTTTACTTATTACAAATTAGAATGTTCGATCATCTATATTTTTGCGACATTTGCAATAGTAAAGGCTGCAGCGATCTGAGTTTTATGCGTGTACCCCTGGGAACACAGAAGGAAGCGTCCACAGCTTGATGACACCAGTGTAGAACTTTGCACTTGGTTCTGTCTCCTTTTATCCTGACCCCGGAGGCTGGAGACTTCTGTCACTCCTGGGAACTTGGTCAACACAGATACCACTGTGTGTATTGTTAAAAAAAAGTAACTTGGTGACCTTTTCAGGTCACCTTTTGCTAGAATTTAGGCATTTTGTCTTTGGAAGGAGACTAGTAAGGATCTTTTGTGCAAGAGAATTCTTGTGACACTGTGTGTCATCTGGCAGCACCAGACTTGTCCTCCTCTTCCAAAATTATGCTCCTTGCAACTCAGGCTTGTTGTCAATTAGAGAGACAGGCTGTGGTGTGGCTCTGAGGAGAATCTCTTTCTGTGTTTTCTGGACATAACTGTTCCCGGTGTCATTGGAGGAGTCTTTGAAATAGAAGCTGAGGACTGTCTGCTTCCTGTCCCCCATCCCAGTGAGGCAACATGGGTAGCTATCGGCTTAGGAAACTGGCGATTCTTGTATAGATTCTATAAGCGCCGAGAGCTTCAGATCCATCACCTTAAGAGGCAAACAGGGGCAGTGTGTGGCTCTGCTTAATAAAGACACAGAAATTCCCGGGTTCTGTGCGTCTAACTGTGAGCACTGGAAGTTGGGGAAATGAAGAGAATGAAAGTAGCTGTTGGTCCCACAAGGTCGCTGGCAATGAGCATTTAAAATTTCAAAACATTGTGTGGAGAGTCCGAGTTCGCTTCACCTAGATTTGCCTGCCGGTGTTGATCTGGTTCCAAACTTGCCTTTCTGTCCCATTCCACACACGAAGTCCGTGCGCAGCCTGTTTGCTTTCAGCTGAAGAGAACGTATGTGGCCGGGCAGCAGTAGTATATATTTTTAGGTATTTTTAAGGTAAGGAATTATTTCCATTCTACCAGGATATTCCCATGCCCAGTTTAAGAGTCTGGCCTCTTGTTAACTCCCTTTGTTGAGTTTTTAGTGTTATTAGGACACGCTTGCCATACATCATGTGTATTTTTGTTGTGAGGAGGCGGTCCATGTCCATGTCCATGGCGCATCCTGGTTCTCTTTATGTCCCTTTCTCCATGTCCCCATCTCAGCTCCCATCCCTATCTGTCTCCCCGTTGCTGTGATCTGTCTTGTATTTCACTTTTGAGTTGATTGGTATTTTGGGTTTCTCGTATAAGAGACACCACACAATATTTAAGCATGTATGTCTGACTTACTTTACTTAATGTTATGCTGTTCTTACCATATTAACAGGTTATAAATAAATCTGCGGCCCTTTGTTTTTTTAAGTAGACCATTGAAATAAAAGGGGAGGTGAGAAGGATCTGTAATAGTTTATGACTGTCCATTAGGATAATTGGTTGGTCTTAGGCATTTGAAAAGGTTCTAAATTGATGTCTTTGCAGACCTGCAAATTTCCTTTTCCATGAAAAGACGTAATTTCTTTTTCTGAAAATATGAAACTTGTATCATTTGTGTTGAGCATTATATAATGCCTTATATTATATCATTGCATACTTTTGAGGTTTATTTTTAGCATAATCTTGTAAATTATTTTTAATTTGGAACCTTATTTTTACCACAATCTTTGTTTTGTGCTACTTCATCCAAACCCAAGGAAGCTAGATTGAGCGTCAGTATTTTCTCTGGACTTACTGTTGAAATTTTAGGTTGCCCAATTAACTGGCTTAAGCTCAAGCTCCTTCATTTGCAAATTGTATACAATAGCCTTACCTTCAAATATTTTTGAGTGTTGATTTAATTTTAAAAACATGTCTAGGGGTCTGGGGATTTAGCTCAGCGGCATAAGCGCCTGCCTTGCAAGCATGTGGTTGTGAGTTTGATCCTCAGTACCAACTTAAAAAAAAAAAGTTCACATAAAAGCATGTCTGTCTAGCCTGCCGGTAGCCTATCTTTTGAGATAATGTCGTAAAGTGCTTAGCCCAATATTCCATGCACTGTGACTCATAATACATGCTGCTGCTTTATTGTCTCCCTAAATCCCTAAACATACATAAACATTCGTACTACTGTCAGACCTGATTGGTGAAACAGAAACTGATTTTTATTTTCTGAAGGCATTTCTGGGCAAGGAATGTGAATATTTCCTTGTGAAGTACCAATTTGAAAAAGTCAAAGTATACATGAGCCTGTAAAGGAATACATTTGTAGTATTCACACAGTGACAATTCAGTATACTGGAGAACAGTGTCATTCATTTACTCTCATGCACTAATAACGTCCAAGTGAACTGAGATGATTTATATTAAAATACAGTAATGACTGATCAGGAGATCCAGTGTGAATAGCTTATCCCCAATAAAAGGTCTTATTTTGCTCTCATGGATGTATTTTTAAAAGCTGTTTGCTATCGGTCAGTGTGTGAAAGATAGGACGAGACCACTTTGAAGTTATTCTGTCCATTTGCCCCAATTAATTTGAAAGGCAAAGGAGAAAACAAAACATAAGAAGGCGCCTGGTCTATTTCAGGATCCTGCATATAAAAAGCCAGTATAGGATTCAGTGAACAAATGCCTGGGAAGAATTCCAGTGCTATCAAAAACTCATTTCTCACCAAATGTCTCCTCGCCACTCTCTGTTCCTCCACAGTATTAATAAGCTCAGAAGCAGCGCTGGGGAAGGTGTGCGAGCGCCCTGTGGCTTCTGTCATAATTACTTCAGTGGTTTACACTGGGACCTTTTATCTCATCAGCAGGATGGTTGCCACCTCCTGAGGAGAGGTCAGTATGACAGGACAAAGACATCATGACATTAGAGTCCCTCTTGCTGGCGTTTGACCTGCCTGAGACTCCCCCTGAGATCTTACCGTTGAAATCCGTGTGTAAAATTTAATTTTGTGGCACTCACCTGACCTGTCCTTTACCTGTCACCCAAATCTGGGCTCAGCTGTGAAACACAGTTCCGTCTCCACAGTGCTCCTTTTTGGCAGAACCGCAAGGAGCCTGGAGGCGGCCAGGGGCTGGGATTCAAAGACTACAGCGCTTAGGAGCCAGAGCAGGGAGGTCAGTTGCTGTGAGTGTCCTGGATTACTTTCTTCGAGTCATAGAGCTGTACGTTGGTTTGTGTTTATAGTTTTGTGTTTTACAGCTATAATTTTAAAACTCAATTTTATATCTTAATTTTTAAATTAATCCTTTCTTTTCTGCTACATCATTGAATTTTTCAGAAGTAATATATTCATAGTAAAAATTAAAATACTGAAAGAAAGAAACAACGATTATAGCATTTAAGTGCCATTTTCATTTTTTTTTTAAGAGAATTTAAGTTTTGGGAAAACCGTTTCATGTATTTTAGTTCCACTTTTTACATCTGCAAAATTAAAAAAAAATGCTACTTAATTGCATTAGGGCTTCATGAACATTAATTAAAATCATATGAGTAAAATAATTAGAATGATCCTTGTCCAGTGGCAGGTAATCAGCAGATATCAGCTGATTAACATGTCCAAAGCATAATATTTCACATAAAATTATATAGTAGAAATTGTTTCTTTTTTATGTCATAGATTAAATAAGTTTTTATAGCACAACTGTAGTGCATCTTAAATATACTTTTTCAAATCACTTAGCTATTACTTAGTTTCATATGTTACTATCTTTTGAAGTGTCCTTACTTTAATAAAATTAAAATTATGTGTTTTGGTTATGTTCCTTGTCATTTTTCACAAAGATAACAGCAAATGACTTTGGCCAGAAAAATAATCTTTTGTTTTTCAAATTCCAATTACAGTACCTTCTTGAACTTGGTACTTTTCTCCAGCAGTGAAACCAGACACCAGGGAAGCCCTAGTTCTTTAAATTAGAGGCAATACTTCTTTACTCAAAGCCGTGATGGTAGGTCTTTTGCAAGTACTAGACTGTCTCTGAGTTGTTTTCCCTGGTTTTAGCCTCTAACCTGCTGGTGACCTGTTTGTGTGAGGAAGTTTATCCACAGAGGTAGTGGAAAAGTCCCCTGGGTCTAGAGCTACCACCTAGACACACATCCCGGCGCCGCCCCTCACAAACTGTTTTATATTTGATTTTCATTTTGTGAGGGGGAGAGAGACACAGTCATTTAACCTCTGTGAGCCTGGACTTCTGAATCAGTAAACTACAGATACACCAGGAATACTGATGTCTCTGCATGACATTTACAAGTATCAGTTACTTTGTGGGAAACATGGCAGCAGAAAGGTAAATTTCCCGGGCAAAATAATGATCAACCCTTATCAAAGACTATTCATAAAGCATAAAAAGTGAGGGGCTTGACCTCAGGGCTGAGGTGTATTTGGGTGGCACGGGCCATGCGTCCCGCTAGTAAACATTTGCCTTTAATGTGCAGCTTCCTTAACTGAAGGTCAGCAGCCTTTGTGCTGTGGGGTCCACCTAGGTGGGAGATCGTGGAGTGAACGGTATGTTTGGATCTTTCCTATTCTGGCTGGTGGTATTGCTTTAATGCTTCCCGAAGAAAGATAATACCAAGCTCATGTGAACAATACATAATGCAGAGTAACTTGTATTTAACCTTTATCTGGATGACGTTACAACATCTGAATCAAATTGCCCCTGATTTCCTGGTGGTTTCCAAGAACACTTAAGGATGAATGCAAAAATAAAGGTTATTGCTTCTCTTTGGACAAAGACTTCCCTTTTGCCTTATCATTGATCAGGCCGATTCTGTCTCTCTGCAGTTTAAAGGCAGATAAAGGTCAGGTTTTTAAGATAAGTACGTCTACTTAAATGAACCCGCAGGCCATTAAAAATGGCTGTGCAAGTACCTCAAAGCTTAGTGACAGTGAGAAATAAAGCAGACTAGTTCTGGACTTCATAAGAATTTCTAGTTCTGTCTAAAATAATCCAAGTAGGAGTTTTAGGAACCTATCTGGAAAGTGTAGATTAAATTAAGCAAGCGCTTCATCTGAATAAAGCTTTCCCGCAGCTCTATTTTGAAGGTGCTATCTTCCTAAGTACACTGCTTGCTCGGGACTCAAGGGATTTGAGGTTATGTGCAGGCCGAAGCAGCCCCCAGTGCACAGAGCGCACATGTGCCTGTGTTTGCTGTGGTCATTCTTTCGTCAGCTGGGACTAATGATTACCTGCCACGCGCGTCACCCCTGCTTGTGCTGAGGGATGAATGTTCAGTAGCACTGTTTATGGAGGGTCTGGGTCGGGCTATTTGCAGAGGAACAGGTCAGCAGCGTTCAGAAGAGAAAGGGATGCTCCTAAAAACTTCTGTGTCCATCCAATTTTTTAAGCTTTTCACCTTTAAAATGAATGAATAAACTTTATACTCACGTGAACCCTAAGAAACACTCTCGCCCAGTGTTAATGCCCTGTAAATTTAAGCATTTGTTTTTGGGGCTCCTTGTAGCATGTCTGTGTCAGTGTGTTTTAGCCTTTTTTTCAGTGGGTAAAATCCAGATGGGCAGAGTAGCTTGTGTTTGCACTTACTAAAAAAAAAAAAAAAAAAAAAATCTAAAATTTTTAAGCTCACACAGAAAACCATGAAATTGCAGCTAAGAGGGTCGCCACGTTAGGCTTCAATGCACGTAAACATCGTGCACCGTGGAAGTCATGGTGGTATATTCGTCTTCTCAAACATTTAGTTTCTATATGGCAGGCACATCAGACCCTTTCTCCTGGTCTTTAGAGTGACCAGCTCATGACTGCAACCTGTGATCTGCACAGTAGCAGCCAGAGCCTTGCACCTGTCAGTACATATTGATCAGTTTTGATGAGTAAATATGTGTTGCTGGCCGACGCTAACGCGGTGCACTTTGCCACTGAGGAGCCTCAGGCTGGGTGAGGAGAACGCGTGGTCGTTGGCCTGTGAAATGACTTTAATTGTGTAGATACAAGTGTTACAAGTATAAAATACACAGCCTCGTCCTTTGCTACCAGGCAGTGCCAATCAGCCCAGGCAACTTAAGGTTCTAGGAGCCTCCCGCTCCCAAGTGCTGCTGGAAAACATCCAAAATGTTCACACCCTCGTGTCCCGTTACTGAAATCTTCCTTCGAGTGTGGGCCTGGTAAACTCATTTCTATTTAAGCATCACTGACTCATTGGGCTTAGTAGGTGATTTCATTTTCAGGGAATAAATATTAAACCTGAAGAATCGATCTCTACCTAGATAATCCTTCACATCGGAGAGCAGAGGCGAAGGGAGACATCTCGGAGGAGGAGGGGGTCCTCTCCAGTCTCCCCCAGGCAGAGGTGGTGGCCTGAGCTCCAGCGGGTGGGTGTGTTCACACACCGCACACGCACTGACTCGCCAGGTCAGCTAACTTCCTGCCGGTACCTGCTTCCCCCTCCCTTCCTGTCTCTCTGAGTCACCTCGCTGGGTATCTTGGATAAAGCCAGCTCCCCCGGGGCGCCCTGATTCTTACCCCTCTTACCCACAAGGCCTCTGCACAGTCCCTCCTGCTTCCTCGGTTTCCTTGTGTGCTAAATGATTTCTCTTAGTCCCCAAACGCGCGCACCATGTTCTTCACAAAGGCTTCTCGACCCAGGCACCCTCCCCTCCGTCCCCTGCACCCTCACCATTTAGTAAAGCTCTCTTGCGTAACTGTCTCTGCTGCCTTCCTTGTTGCCTTCCCTTCAGTTCTCACTTGGAAACTTCTCATCAAGGCTTCTCCCATCTCCACGGGAAGCACTCTGAGCCCTGTCTGTCATCCGTGTGCCAAGTTGCGTGACCTCATCTTGCTTGGTCTGTCAGCAGCAGCAGCACTCGGGCAGTTGTTACCTTTTTTTCTGAAACACCGACCTTTCTCGGATTCCAGACCCTGAGGCCCCTTTTTCCTCTTTGATAGGCTGCTCTTTCTCAGTGTTCTCAAGTGGTTTGCCCTTGGGTTTGTGAACTTTCTGACTTGTGGAAAGGCCTTGAGAAAAATGAATCTCTGTCTCTCGCCTCCATCCCTCCCCTCTCACTTCGGTCCCCTCCCCATCTCTCTCTCTCCTTCTCTCCTCTTATTTTAGGTCTGTAAGCATTCCCCATGCCAAGCACCTCACTTAGCTCATGGCTCTCAATGCCATCTGTATGCGGATGGCTCCCAAATTTATATCCCTGGTGAGCTCCTTCCTCTGAACCCTAAACCTATGTATCTCCTATCCAGCTGCCTCCTTGAAAGTAAAACTTAGCTCCTGCAAAACTGTTGTCATGGTTTTGCCCCCTCCCCCCACCTTTTTACAGTCTGTTCTCAATCTTCTCCATCTCAGTAAAACGCAATTCTGTTTCCAGTTGCTCAAGCTAGAAATCTTGCAGTCTTGCATGACTGTTTGTCTCTGATATTTCACGTTCCATTTGCATCAACAAATCCTCTCTGCTCCACTTTTATAGCATGGCCAGAATCTGACCATTTTTTATATCACCGTCAGCCAGCACTGCTATCCAAGTCCCTGTTACCTCCTGTCTGCGCTGCTACACTAACCCTACCTGATCTCCCTACTGTTACACTTTCTGCTTTATCATGCATTCGACTGCCAGGCCGAGCCTTTGTGTGGTGTGAGCCTCTCACCTCTCCTCTCTGCAGAATCCCCAGCACATCCGGGCCCAGAGTCTGCACGGTGTGCGTGTGCCACGCCCAACCGGGCCCCATGGTCTCACAGCCTCCACCTCCCTGGCTTCTCTCCACACCCCTCCCACCATGCTGGTCTACTTCGTGGTCTCAGTGGTCTCGTAAGAAGACCTCTGCTCTCCCTTGTTATCAAGAAAGAATTTCTCCCTGATACCTGCATAGTCTTTTTCTTTCCTTTTTCAGATGATTGCTTCCATGTACCTAACTGGAGAAGACTCTCAGATCCTCTGTATAAAGCAGCAGGCCCAACCCAGTCTTCCTGACATCTTTAGACCTGCTTTGGTTACCGCATAGCTCTGCCACCACCTGATGTACATCTGCACCCGTGTCTGCATGTAAATACGGACACCTACGCTCATATCCATATTCGTGTCTGTGTCGTCTGTATCTAAATCCATCTTATTCTTCGCTTCTCCCCACTAGATGGTAAACTCCAGTGAGTGAAGAGATAAATGAATTGTAGGCTATTTGGGCCCTTTCCAAATTTAAGCACAGAGGCCCCAAGTTTAATGAGAAAGAAAATGTGAACAGATAAGCTAAACTGCGACGTGAGAAATAAAATGAAATGGTGAAAGTAACTACCCCCCAAGTGGTAATTTTATCTGCAAATTATATATGTGAGAAAAATACACTGAACTCCCAGTGAGAAGACTTACATTCACGTTTGGATTATGCTGTTGAGTAGTTTGGTGAATAGACAGCGAATCCAGTCCCTTCTTCCTAGTTTGCTGTCCCAAGAGTGCTCTCGAGTTTGTCTTGTGGATTTACAAAGGTGGCTCGGATGAGGCGTCCCTGGCGGGCAATGAGTAGATACTGGTTTTCTCAGTTCATGTATCCAGTACTTCACCTTCCATTTACAGAGTTCTCTATCATGCATTTTACTCTTCTCCAATGTCAGTGACTTTCTACATTCCGGCCTCATTGCCTCCCTCCCATGTGCATCCCAGGAGAGTGTTGCTGGAATCACCTGATGCTTAAGTCAGACTCGCCCTCAAAGAGTTGTCCCCATCCTCCCCTTGCTTCGACCAAATCAAAAGGACAGGCGATCCCTTTAGTTCTAGTTCTACGGGTACAAAGCTGGACCAATCTTTATTGAAGGGGAGCAAATGAACATTTATTTTTTAATTGGAAGCTTGTCTCTGTAGCTCACAGTAACAGTCATTCATAGCGTGTCACTAACAGGTGGGTGAAGAAAGGATATTCATGGAGTAAACACACAGGAAGCTGCCCCTAAAGACCACAGCCTCTTTCTCTTGCCTTACAGCCAGGGCACAGAAACCACAGTAGCGAGGAGAGCATTTTCAGGAGAGGTGTCATAGCTGTACATGTTATATAAAGGGAACATGGGGAAGACACGGTGATCAGGTGCCATTGTGTTGGACTAAACCAGTGGTGGTGAGCCTCTGGCACGCGTGCCTCAGTGGGCTGTTTGTGTCATTGAAAGCTCTACCCCGTTTGCCATCACTGACTCTAATCTCTCTGAGGACAGGTGTTGTGTCTGATGGCCAGTAGCTATGGCACTGAAGTGCTTGTCTTTTTTCTTTAAGGTGTCTGTTTTGCTGCGCTGGTGTGATGACTTACGTTGGGATATTAGCAGCCCAGAGGAGAACTAATAATATAACACCTGAAATCATGGGTGATGAAGGAACCCACTCACTTAATGATTTGTCAAGCAATTAGGGTATTTAAAAAATGTGAACAGATGTACAATAGAGATTAGCAAAATGAAAAAAAAACCTTTTTATATAAACATAATGAATAAAGTTATGCTTTTCTAGGTAGTGCTAATTTAAAGTCTCTTTATTCTAGGGATTCAGCTGAGAAGTGATTGTTAATGAATACCTGGAACTTAGTGTTTTCCTTTTTATATCCTTACAGTGAGAAACACAGAGAATTAAATCTTATTGCTTTTGCCCAGATCCAGATACCATTTTTCTGGACTTTCATGCTGGTTATTTTTAGCCCATTTTTCACCAGTTGGGAACTCTTAAGGGCTGTTTAGTTTTCAATGAAAGGCCATCTTTTATGGAGTTTATGCCCTAAATATTTTCTGGTTCTGCAGTAGCATACATGACGCATACTCATTGTGTTTGGATTGGGATTTTCATTTTTAACTGCTCTCGAATTCTCTGGGCGTTCAGTGTTCCCATCTGGTCCTCAGAAAAGATTTCCCATTTGTGATGCTGCTCAGGCTTCTGCTTGGGAGCATGGTTACAATCCCACCCATCCCTCCGGTTTGATAGAGCACATACTGTTTAGACTTTGGGTTTCTTTTTGTTTTTGTGTTTTTAAATTTATTATTTATGCTTCTTTCTTAAACCTAGGGATAAGATTTGGTTTTAATGGTGCAATGCTCTTTGAAAATAATCTCAGTGTGAAAACCATGACAGCATCTTGTTCCTCAGTTCCCTCTGTGCAGGGGACGCAGGGAAAGTTACCACGCGGTGAGCCCAGTCCCAGGGACAGCGTCCTTACAGCTCTCTTCACTTAACAATCTGTCCCCAGTCGCCACAGATGGAGGAGATATTTTCAAGGACTAGAACTTTTTTTGGGGGGGTATAGCTAAACAACTAGCAATTCCCCTTGCTGGGTTAAGTAGTAGGTGCTGGGCACAGTTTGAGGAGTTTCTAGCTTCGGGGCAGGTCTTGTCTGCGTAGCCAGATGTGTGTTGTTTGTGGATTTGTTTGTGGCCATTGCTATACGCCAGGCAGCGCTCATGATTTCACACATAGGAAATAATTTCCTTCTCATAGCAGCTTTGTGAAGAAGACACCATTATCATCCTGTGGAAGGGTGAGGACACAGATGCAAAAAGACCACAGCGAGCAAGTGGTGGAGACGGAGTTCCACCTTAGGTGGTCAGATTGGAGACTCCTCAGTCTTTGCAGCTGAATGATGCTGTGGCTGACGGTGTCCAGCTGCAGGGTACTGAGAGGCCATTGCGCCTTTCCCAGGATTAAATTGTATGTTCTCAGCATGATCCTGCCCGGCATCACACTCCACTTACAGTCAGCACTCAGGGAATGCTTACTTTAGAGTTTCATGAAGAGCTCCTACAATAATAACTGAGTTTATTGTCCTCCAAAATAGACGGGAGCAAGGACGGGAGAGTGAGTGAAGAGGCTTCTCCTCTTCCAGAATGTCAGGGAGTCCTCAGGACCCCAGGGTAGAGCATGCCTAAGCCCTCAGAGAGATGTTTCAGAGTTTGGATTTTCCACTGTGGAAGCGTTGTGTTTATTTCACTAATTCTGTTTTATATTATTTATCTAAGTCTTCTTTAATCATGCAGTTTTATCGAAGCAACAGTTGATTGTGGAAAAACAACATGAAATGTATCGTCCTAACTAAGCACACAGTTCGGTAGCGCCTTACACAGTCACAGTGTGGAATCCATCGCTAAACTTCACCAGCTGAAATCAAAACTGTAACAGTTAAACAGCTCCCCTTCTGTCTTCTCTTTGGCTTATAGCAGCCACCACGTTGTTTATTCTTCCCTCTGCCTGTAAATATTTGGGTTGCTTCCATCTTTGGACTGTTGTGAATACTACTACTGTGAACGTGGGTGCACAAATATCTCTTTGAGATCCTACTTTCAGTTCTTTTGGGTATATGCCTAGAAATGGAATTGTGGGTTCACATCATGTGTCTATTTTTGGTGTTCTGATGAACGACCAGGCTGCTTTGCATAATGGTTGTACCATCTAACAATGCAACAGTGCACCCAGATTGCATTTTCTCTGTGTCCTTTTCAATATTTATTATTCTGTTTTGAGAGTAGCTATGTTTTCCTATGAAACATGTTCAGGCCCTTTGCATGTTTTTATATTTTTATTTTTTGGTTAATAGTTAGTTGTAGGACTCTGTTATTTAATCAGATATGTTGGTCACTTATCAGATCCTTCACCAGATGTATTGGTCACTTTTCTCCTGTTGGGGCAAAATACCTAACAGCTGCAGTTTAAAAGAGAGGAAGTTTATTTTGGCTCATGGTTTCAGTCCATGGTTGGCTGTCTCCAAGACAGAAACATCATAGTGGAAGAGTGCAGTGGAAGAAAGCCATTCCTCAGCCAGGAAGCAGAGAACGGAAAGAAACAGCCGGAGTGAGAGGGAGGAACTGGCAGCTGGACAAGTCCTTCCGAGATACCTGCTTCCCCCAGCCAGACTCTGCCTCGTAACAGCTCTTTCAGCTGTGAACTCATCAGTGGGCCAGTTCACTGAGGAGGTCACTGCCGCATGAACCAGTTGCCTTCCGAGAGCCCCACGTTTGAACACATAGGATTTCTGGGGGACAATTTTAATCCAAATCGTAACATCAGATATATAATTTACAAATATTTTCTCCCTTCTGTAAATTGTTATTTCACTCTGTTGACTGAATCCTTTGAGGCAGACAAGATTTATTTATGTCTGCTTTATTCCCTGGGCTTGCTTTGTGTCATTCCAAGAAATGACTGTCAAATCCAATGTCAGGAAGCTTTGCCCTCATGTTCCCTTACAATTTGGGTCTTGTATTTAGGTACTTGATCCATTTTGAGTGGATCAGTATAAGGTAAGGGTTCAACTTTGTGTTTTGCGTGTGGATATCTGGCTCTCTTGATGTGACATTTGTTGAAAGCATGGGCACAGCTGTAAGAGAAACTCAAACTGCATAGCTTTAAACCTGTGGTTTTCATTGTATTATGGTCCAAACCACAATACATTTAGAAGGAACCATTTCTGTAGTTCTTACCTGGAGCACTTTTGTCTCCATGAAGACATTTGGCAATGTCTAGAGAATTTTTGAGTTGTCAAATCCTGGGGCAGCAGGAGTAGCCCATGTTATTTGTAGCTCTCAGTGAGAGGACAAGGGTACTGCTCCGTACCCTGCAGTTCACAGAAGGGTCCCCTGCAGCCAAGCAATGTTTGGCCACTTGGAGCCCACAGTGCTGTGGCTGAGGGTTAGGTCCTGGGCTGCAGTGGGTCAGGGCAGAGCTATGGGAGTGGAAAGCTGGAGGGTTCTGTTTTCTTTTTCTTTGCCATTGGAAGGGTTGACATTATGATAACAGAGATGCCACCTAAGGGCACAATTACATGGCTAATTGGTTTTGGAAGAACACTGAATTTTATACACATCTTGTTAGGTTTTAACAACAGAATGCTACTCAGCATTATGTTTTTGCCTTTTAAGACTGTTCTTTCTTTTTCTTACCATAACTTCATCCATTTACATATTCAAGTTCTCTGTTCATTCAGAAAGCAAATAAATAATTGTAGGTTTTATTGTAGCATTAGAGGTCTTATTGAGTGGTATAATTGCCAGAGCTTACAAAAATGCCTAAGGTCTGCTTGGCCCAGCTACTGTAATTTCTATTTTGAACTACTCTGAGAAAAAAATGTCCAAAGGATGAAATAAGCAGGAAACAGATTATTTTATAATAAGAGAATCTGTAATATCTGGACTTGTATTTGATTTTCCAAAGCTTGATTCTTTGCTAAACTAAGCTGGAACACATAGTAATTTTATATTGGATGGTCAAGGTCAGGGGAACTTTATTGCGGAGGTCATGATTGAACTGAGACCTAATGGGCTGAAGTCTTTAACCATGAGAACATTTGGAATTAGGGTATTTCCATCAGGAAGAGTAGACTGTTACAAGTGCAAAGGTTTTAAAGTAAAGATGCGTGTGGCATGATCAAGAAATAGAAATGATCAAGTGAGGCTGATAAGATGAGAGAGCCAGAATAGCAGCAATGGGATGTAATGGAGGTAAAACCACATTCCTTTCTTCATGGGAAGAGAAGGAAGCATGGAATGCAATTACTCCTGGAATGGGAAGAACCTTTGAGAGATTCTTTCAGTTGTAGAGATCTGCTGTTGGCAGATGTGTTAGGCAGCTTTCCATGACTGTAACAAACAATCAAGATGATCAAGTTATACAAGAAAGGTTTGCTCTGGCTCACTGATATGGAGGTGTGAGTCCACAGCCAATGAGTCTTCTTGCTTCAGGCCTGTGGGAGGAGCATGTCTTGGAAGGAGAGTGTGGCAGAAAGAAGCTCGTTCACCTCCCAGGAGGAAGCTGAGGAGAGAGAGAGAGGAAGAGAACAAGACCCACAGTGTCTTTTGGGGACATGCTCCCCACTGACCTAAGAGCGCCCATTGCTCCTGACTTCTTCAGGTTTCCTCGACTTCCTGCTGGAGCTGCTTGAAAGAATTGGTTGTGTTTTTTAAGGTTGACTCATATTAGTAATTATTGTTAAGGCATTCACTCACTTATCAAAAACTACCAACTACTTCCTGTATTCCTGGCACTATTTTAGGGGTAGGAATTGAAGAGTCTAAGACAAATAAGACAAAATGTGGGTCAAGGGGTGGTGGTGTGGGCATGGATGAGAAATTTGCTGGAATTCTTCTAGTTATTGACTGTGACCTTGGGTAGCTTCCTTAGCCTTTCTGTATCCACAAACCTCTAACTATAAAATGAAGGATTTATTGTAGCTGTCTTCTGGAGCTGAGGGATTAAGTCGGTGTTTTAGTAACTGTTAACCGTTATTATTATTGTTATCATTATTGATACTGGGACGCGAACTGAGGACCTCATGCTTGCCAGGCAGGGACTGTGCCACTGAGCTACATCCCCAGCCCCTGTTAACTGTTAGTGTCATGATTGTTTTACGGAAAGAAAGAAATGAGGTAATTCAGCTCCAAGGATTAGAGCAATTTAAAGTAAGAGGTGATGTTTGAGTTCATTCATTTGCCATCCACTGATTGAATGAGTGTATGCCCGTGGTCCCCCTGTTCCGGATACTAGCCTTCTGCTTTTGCACACACTGCCTTCGTGCAGCCTGGATTATCTCTGATACTGATACAGCTTGCACCACTCTCTTCAATGTAATGTCCTTTAAAGCAGGAAGATACTCATGATATGTGAGAGATGTAAATACACACATAATCATTTAGTTAAAATCTTGAACAGTGATAGCAAGTGTAATCCAGCCAATGAGAGGAAAAATTTAATAACCATATTAACACGTATAAAAGATGATGAAATATCCTAACCAATATGAGAAATAGTAAGTACTGGATATCATAAGAAGAAATAGAATAATCCACAACCTCACAGATTTCCTAACCTTCTTTACTTCATACATTTATCTTACTTTAATACTCTAGCAGTAAAACATAAACAAATGGAGTTTCTGCTTGTTTTGGGTCAGCCATAAATAAATAAGGCACAGAAAAATGTATCTTACTTTTAACTATGGGTCAAACTTTACATGGGAGGTGTTTGGGAAGAATTTATTCCAAGAGGAAGAATATGTAGGGTATCTCCCAAAGGGAGGAAGCCAGGGTTTTTGTGTATTTCTGGAAAAAAAAAAGACAAACAGAATGAAGATCAGAATTAAGCTAAAATAGTGAGTTTTACAATGGAACAGGAAAGATGAAGCACAGTGCTCTGGACTTTGGGTTATACCTACGTAATTTTTCTTTGTCATTTTAGGTGTACATGCTTCATCTTCTCTATTAGACTGTTGAATCCTAGAACAAAGATTTGAGAACACAGAATTTATTGCCTTCATATAACTAGAATCCTTCATTGTGTCTCTCCATAAAATGTCTTTAGTAAATGTTTGCTGAATTGCTATATTCAGTTAATAAAACAGCAAGTTCAAAAACAGAGAATTCTATCATTAGACTTAGCTTACAAATTAGTGAATATTGATGTGTTTAAAAGTTTGCCTAGATAAAAGATCAAAATGCAATGCAGTGTGTAGCGTTTACTGTTTGGCATATTTGTTTGGCATTTCTAGAAGCCAATTATCTCCCAGTTCATTCTATGTGTATTCAAGGCTGCTGGCAGATCACTGATTTTTCATGTTCAATAATCACTTATAGAATCATGTATTCTCCTAATCCTGCTTTCTCTGCTGGAGCACAGCCAGTGCAATGGAATGAGCAGTGTTTCCCATAGTTTGTTAACTTTTTTTAAAAAAAGCTTCATTTGTGACCTTAAGAATCAGAACTCTAAGACTGTCTAAAATAAAATGAAACAGGTTATCTTTCCAGAAAAAATTTCTATACTATACATTTCTTGGGCTTAGAAGCTCAGTCAAAATTAGCTACTGATCATTCCCCGACTACATCTATTTGTGAAGTACACAAACATCAATGATGACAATCCAGTATTGGTGAGATATTTAAAATTTAAGGGTGTCTTTTAAGAACAAGTTATAGTTTATCAGTTGTATAGAGAATTGCATGTAAAGGTCCAATTCAACTGTCACTGTCATAATTATATTTAGAAACTACTTAGAGATTGATGCTTGGGTAGGTACCTATCTTTCATGTAGCTCTGTGTGCTGAGCTTGGTAGTGCATGCCTGTAAGCCCAGCACTCAGGAGGCTGAGACAGGAAGGACCATTGCAAGTTTGAGAACAGCCAAGGATACAAAGTGAGCTCAAGGCCAGCCTGAACTGAGACTCTGTCTCAAAAATACCAAAAAGAAAAAAAAATACAGCTCTACACATATCATAGAGTCTTAGAGATAGAAATAATTTTCTCTTACCTTTACTCTCGCATTGTGATGCATCAAGATATTTCTCTAAAGGAAGACAAACATTCTCACCTCAAGGATAATAATAAAGGATACATGGTTTTGACTTTTACAAAAAAAGTGGATGCTGGTTTCATAGATTCTTAGGTGACATATTTCAATTTTGTGTTTTGCTTGTGCAGACACAATAGAAACCTCCCAACACATCTGTGAGATTAACATCTTTGTACCACACCTGGAACTATCTGAGCACTGAGAAACTTTCAGTGCCCATCAGATGCTCAGCTAGTCTGTCAGACAGCTCAGTGTTAGGGTAGGACTAGGAATGTAGATCGGCAGACTGAAAATAATGTCATTTCTTAAAGTATCTATGGAGCAAAGTCTTATATCAGTGGAATATGCTCGTGTTATACCTTGATCTAATCATTATCCATCGAGACCCCACTGGATGGTAAGCAGACAATGAGTGTGTGTTATAATAATTAAGTGATTTATGATGCAAACTGTGACCTGAAAATAAAATGCTAGAGTATGCAATAATGACCATAATTTTATGTTATAATGACAAACCTACTTACAATGGAAAACAACATTTCCTACCTTTTCCCTGCTTTGGGGACAAATTATACCATTATCTTACTAGTAATTTCAGTTTTTACCTTTAAGTGCATATTATGTGTTTACATACAGTTTTGATGATGTGCTTAATAGAGATGGAAGTTTTTAATAGCGTTGCCTGGGGCTGATGGTCTTCTGTGTGTTTTATTTTGGTATCATTGTAACAATAACTAAATGCATTAGTATTTTTCCTAGCTTCTTATCATCAATTAAGGGACAGAGGCTTAACTTATTTAAAAAGCAAATTGGGTAATATATTAACAGTTCATCTAGATTTATTTAGCTACCCTCTGAAAAGTTATAGGATAAAATATCACACTATTTCACAGTTTTTTCAAACCAAAACTCCATGGGAGTTTCTTTTCATTCAGGAACACAGACAATTACATATTTGCACATGAAGTTTTGTTTGTGTGATCCTTTGTATAGCATAAAATTAAACCCAAGCTGAAAGCCTGTCTAGATCCAGTTTGGGGGACCAGTTAAGTAGATAATGCACTTGGAAAGGTACAGGAGTGAAGTGTACCCTGGCTCACTTCTGTGTATTATTAAAGCTTTCAACCAGGATACCTTTGTTTAAGTCAGCTAGTAGACAGTAACTTGGAGTATTCACTCAAGACTGATATCTGTTCTGTACTGTGTATGCAGAAGTCAAAGAGAAGTTATCATCATGACAGGTACGTGTCATCCCACGGGGGTATAATTGCCTTCTGAAGAGTTTGCATTCGTGTTGAGGATACTAGAGACATGTGTTTTTGAATTGCCTGTTTAAAGTCCGGCCAGACAGTCGCATTGCTGGTCAGTGGTTTGAGTGTGAGGACGTGTCAGGCAGAGTAGGATTCAGGGAAGGAAGGTGTCTGGCTCTATAGTAGTGAGAGTCAGGAAGGGAGGAGTCCAAACCTGTGGGAGTCACTTAAAGAACAGTTAGGAACAAGTCTTACTGTCCAGCGGGGAATCTGACTAGTAACTGCCTGTTGGTACCTTGGAGAGCTCCCATTGCCCTCTGACTTGGCTGTGGTTAAAAATCCACACCAGCTTTTGGTGCCCTGAGCTCTAGGCCTACCCGATTAGACCTGTCATTCTGCTGGGACTAACAAGGAGTAAATGCAACCGTATTTCAGTTTGCTGTGATTAGATGCATGGTGCCTCATCTTCCTCCTGTTAAACCCTTTGTCTGTCATTCAGGATCATGGGCAGTATCTTGAGGTTCTTCAAAGGGCCCTGTGCACAAAGGGAGACAAATAATCCTATCGAGAGTTGGCACACTCTCTTTCCAGGGGAAGGAACAGTTTTTGGCTGAGACGGGAGAAGTGTTGCCAAGGACAAGGTGGCATATGCTCAGCTCAATTAGTACAATTAGTAGTGGAAATGATCAACACGAGGGGAGTTGAGAGCAGAAGTTCATCCTGAGGGTGAGGAACCGGGGAAATTTCCATACAATAGGTCTTGATATCTATGTAAATTTCATGTGTTCTTTAATGAAAAGGAGCATACTATTATCCTAATGTTACCTGGAGTGGTGATGTAAGTTTTTATTGCATGCCCTATTCATATAACAGACTCAGATCCAGCCAGGATTACAATTACACACTTGTAATTCCAGCACTTGGAAGGCAGAGTCAGGGGGGTTGCCATGAGTTTGAGGCCAGCCTGGGCTCCAGAGTGAGTTCAAGGCCAGCCTGGAGTACCTAGCAAAACTATGTCTCAAATAAAACGGAACAAAACAAAAAAGTTATGAAAGCATTCAAGAGGAAGAGGGAATTCTAAGTGTTGAAAATGGGCACCACCAACAATGCAATGATTTCAGAGGGAGGCAATTACAAGACACGGTCTTTATTTTCAGATACTTTACACTCTGTCCAAGGGAGCAAAGAGATACACAAGCGTGAACCAACGCTAGAATAATGACTACTTCCATAATAAACAGAGCAATGAGGTATAGTAAAACTTAACACTGGTGCTTAGGGGAGACAGGCTTAGGAATAACAGGTGAGTACTGGGTAGGGCCAGTTAGACTCCGTGAGGAGAACACCTCCCTTCTGAGCCGAGTGACCGTGTGGTCTCTCATGTCACTAAGTGTATGTCGTGTGTGCTTAACTCAGAATCGAACTCAGGAAGAAAAGCCAGAAGTAAAGGAGAAATAAAACCTCTTGTCCACAGGAAGGTCTTAGTTATATGTATTGTGACCATTAATGGTATGAATCTCGTCAGGCTGAGTTTATTTTTAGCTCTTGGACCACCTACTCGCAATTTCTCATACTCTCTCGCCCGCCTCTTGATTTTGGGGACTCTGCTCTGAGACCATCCAGACCTGTGTCCTCCTGCCGGTGGAGAGTAGAGATGCTTTTACTCATAGAGCCCTAGTGGAATAATGTTTATAAATGACGGATAAACACTATATTCAATAGTATTTAATCAGATCTTTTGCCAAGACAGTTTCAGAACATTACTAAAAGCACAACTTCAGCCTGACAGTGTCTTCTTGGAACTAGAAATACTTTAGGGGCTGTTTTTCACTCGGTCTCTAATCAGGTGGCCACCTGACCTGCAACACAACCCTTGAGTTGGTCACCAGACTCGGTGTGAGCATTTCCAAGACAGGAAGCTCACCTCCCAAGGCAGCCCCTTCGCTGTCTGCTGATTTTAACACTTGGGAAGCTCTCACGTCAAGCTAGAAGCTGTTTCTGACTTTCTGTTGTTCCAGTTTCTGTTCAGGGAAGCAAAAACAGTTAGGTAAATTCTTAGTTCTATTTAATAAAATGCATTATGTAAACAGGTTATGTGGAGATCTGTCTAGACCCTGCAGACAGTTAGAGGGGAATAAGGGTATGATATTCACTCTCACTGGAAAGACAGGTGTTTCATAAATGTTTGCATGTCGTGGAATGTGTGTGTAGACACATCAGTGCTAATGCTTTCTCCTTTTCATCATCAAATAATGTGCAAGCTCAGTATCTATGTAAACTTGATGTATTCTTTGATGAGCAAACACTGCAAGAAGGGACATCTTATTACCCTAATGTTTCCTGGGGCAGTGATGCAAGTTTTTATTGCACACTCTATTCTATAACAACTCAGATCCAGCCAGTTGTGATAGTACAAACCTGTAATTCCAGCACTTGGAAGGCTGAGGCAGGAGGGTTGTCATGAGTTCAAGGCCAGCCTTAGCTCCAGAGTGAGTTCAAGGCCAGCCTGGAGAACCTAGCAAAAACTCTATCTCAAAAACAAAATAAAAATAAAAATTAAAAAACACTCAGATCCAATATTTATGTGCTCATTTTCAAATTATGAATTTGAATGGCCAAAGTATTATATGTATAAATAAAATATTTAAAATATTGCATATATTCCAATAGTTAATTCCCACATCTCCGTAAAGTGACTGACACACCCCACTTTGGAGACTGTGTGGCAGAGGGTAAGATTTGTATCTAGAAAATTGACTTTGAGACAATACTGAGAAACTCAGAGTTCTTCAAGGAAGTATGTGATATAATTAATGTCTGCAAAACAATTTAAAAGAAAGCCATGCAGTTTTAACAGAGAAGGATAGTATAAAAAATTCGGGTGTAGCAATACATGAAGAGGGTGTGGAAGTTTGAAACCACGCCGAGTGAGCCAAGCTCTCAATCTCTCTAGAAGCCTGATTCTCTGTGGGACTCCTCCACAGGATGGAAATCGATGAGTTTATTAAAAATCAATATTTTAATACATCACAATTATCCAGAGGCAAAATTTAAGTATAGAAAGAAAAAAGCAGGAAAGGAAGTAAAGCCTTTTTACCCTATCCTTTTATAGTCTGGTAGCTGGTATATCTTACCACACCATCTATTTCCCAGGCTTAAACCGGAACTGGTGTTTTCCCTTCAGACTGTTGATTCCATATGTGTTTCCAAATTCAGCCTGTGCTGTCACCATCTTCTAAGTCTCCTGGGCCCCTGCGTTTAACTCAGCACCGCTCTTTTCCAATTTGCAATCAGTTGGTTACCAGATTGTTCTGATTCTTTGGATTATCTGAGCAAATCTTCATATTCTATAGATACAATAAACACTCAGGACTTCTACCAACCTTCGAGGCTTGTCCTTTCATTTGCTTGCATGCTCTGGGAAATCTTCTGGTATTAATTCTCCAACAACTTAGGATAGCAAATGAATTTCAGGAATCTTACTTTGAGTTGTAGTTTTGAGGACTCTCATGTGTGTGTGTGTGTGTGTGTGTGTGTGTGTGTGTGTGTATGTGTGTGTTTGCATGTGTAATATACTTTTTTCTTGGCCAATGAAATGGTTTACTGTTTTCACCATCCTTCTTAGATGTGCAGCTCTGAAAAAGAACTTTCAAATGTCCATAGCTCTTGGTCAGTGTTGCTTTAAATAGAAATACAGGTTCGGTTGTTCCCTAGGGAGTGCCCTGGGGCAGCAGTGGTGGCCTCTCCCCAGGGTTTAATGTTCCACTGAGTAGAAGGCTCAGGGATCCTCTGTCTGCACTGCCTGCTGCCCTTTCTGTTCAATCCAACCTGGCTTTGCACATGGGTAATTGAGAGTCTCACTGGGCGCGGAGGCTGGGATTGGTAATGTCGCCAGTCCCCTTCTGAATCTAGCTGTGTTGTGTCTCGCGTGCTCGGTTATCCAGTGGCCCTTGTTACCTGAGGCTGTAGCACACAGTGTAGCTTGGAGGTGCAAGTGTTGGACTTGGAGTGAGACAGTCCGGATGTTCACCCCACTTTTACTAACTGTGGTAACAGCAGGGACAGTATTCAGTTTCTGTATGTTTTGTTTCTAGAGCTGTAAAGCGGACCTTACTGGAGCACCTAATTCATGGGTGAGAATCCCACACATCCACACACAAGGCACTTAGGACCCCAGTTGGCACACAGTGCGTTATTACTGCTGTTCATACACAGCACTCAGCACAGGGCCTGGTGTGTGGGGTCTGCTTCCAAAGAACTCACAGTCCTGCTCCCTGCCAGGAACTCCATTCCAGGTTCTGTCAGCCTTGTTTCAGACTTTGGGTGCTAAGCATGGCAAATGGGGGTGTATCCTCTTAACACAAATCCTTGCTCTTCCTTCATCGAGCAAACCTACAGCACAGTGTTGGCAAATGGCCCCTTGAGGAAGGGTGTGCACCGCACCTTGTAAAGCTGAAATCTAACCCCGCAGAGGATGATTATACAATGCTCGGCTGGGGAAACCTACTTTTTTCTTTTCACATCTGCAAGCCAAGATTTGCTTTGCATAATCCCATTAGTTTGTGCCAGGAGCTGTTGCGAATGTACATATTCAAGTTCTTGGTTCTTGTTTTACCTGTTAGATTTTACACACTTTCCTGTTTGGTAAAATAATCCAGTAAAATTCCAAAGCATATGATCAGATAGGATTCTAAGTAGCTAGAACATAATTTAATGAAGCAGGATTGAATAGAAATATTTTGAGATAAGTGTGATTTATATTGCAAGTATTTTACAGCAGATTTTTCTTAATTTGTCATTATTAAAAATGTGCTTTAGACTTATTTATGGCCTATTGAATTTTATTTCTTAAAATAACCCCAATACTGATTTGTATTAATACTTATGAATGTTACTATTTTTTCATATGAAATATAGTCATTAGTTAATATAATAACTAACAGTACTGATGAAATTAGTTTTTAGTTGTAGTCACAATAACATAATGAAATGTTTCCTACATCTAGACATGCAATCATGAAATACTTTAAATATTTAATTTAGGGTAGATTTAATTTTATAATCTTAAATTTGAAATGACCACTTTCAGACTTCTGCATGATCAGAATGTGAAATGCTATTTGCTTGTGATTCAAATGTACTTTCAAGCCGTTTCCTTTCCTTTCTCATCACCAATCACTGACCTGGGTTTCAGAAGACTTCAAGAGCCAGTGGTATAATGAAGTGTAATCACACAGGTGACACTCAGGCCTGAACTTCTGACGCCAAATCTTATATAGCAGGCATTTAAAATAAGCACGCGAAACGAACTGATTAGAAAATGATGAGACGACAAAGAGTCTTTCTTTATGAATTAATGACAGAATAATTAAATGGCTATGCTTTCCCCATTTCCACTTTTCCCAGCTCCTTTGCAGAGAGATGGTGGACAGGGGCTCCCGGGAGAAAGTGACCCATGCTCAGAAACACACATTTTCCAGGAAAAGCTGGCTCCCACAGGGAAAAATTTGGTGCGGTATACTCACAATATAAAATCAAATTTATATTTCTTAAATTTATGTTTCTGAGTTAATACTTTGAAGAAGAATGGAATACTTTAGTGACATATACTTAAGTGTGGATGTGGGGGTGTGGTCCCCCCTTTATTCCAGAACTGGGCTGCAGCCTGTCAGTAAATTACACAGCACTTGTTTTTATTTTTAATTATTGATCAGTTGCCTGTAAGGTTCATTTTCTATTAATGCGGAGTTGGAATTGTTTTTTTCCTTGCTCTTTAGCTCTGGGTGAAGCCCATATGGTTCTGGTGCTCACAGCTCTTTAATTATTCAAGCTTATCATGGAAAAATATCATCAAATTTTGAAAATCTAGATCACTGGTCCTCAAACTTAATTTTTTTTTCTTTTCTTCTAACAGTAGAACTATTTTCTGAAGTTAGATTGTAATCTAGACTCAGGCGTTTAACAGAACTGCTTGGTTTGCATACAACAGGGTCTTTGACTTCCCGAGAGGTCAGCCTCTCACCCTCCTCCGCACAGCCGAGAAGGGGCTTCTTCAATGCCCGGCACCCTTGGAAGGACACGGACGTTGATTGGAAAGGGATCAGTTAAGTACAGCACAGGTGCAGACTCGGGCGACCCTGATACATGAATAAAGCATGACCTTGCCGTCAACCTGCCCTCTCAGGAGCAGGGCGGCTTCTGTCAGCTTCCTCCCCAGTAAAACTAGGGCTAACATAGGACCCATTTGTAAAAATGATTGCAGTAGTGATTATAAAGCGGTTGGCTTGTATTATTACTAACAGCAGAGCTTAACCATCTCTTCTAAGACATCCATCTGGTGAAACAGTGTTGGCAGGGTGACGGAGATGCCTGTTTCCCGTGACTTTCCCAGTAAGAGACTCAAATATTCCAAATTATAATCCTGAGACACACAGTTGAAGCTTTTTTTCAATTCTAACATTTAGGTAGGACATATATAAGATGTACCCACTTTAAATTATAAATTGCAAATTTTCCCTGAAAAATACTGCACTGGTAAAAATCTTTGGGATACCATATACTTTCCTTTGACAGTATGTGCAATATTTGAGACAGTTTCACAAGGGCAAGAGTGCAAATCTGGTCTCTCCAAGTGCAAGCAGGACTATTTTTATTTAGGGCAGAATGAGTAACATGGAAGTTTTCAATGCCATGACATTATTTCCTTAATTCTTAGTAGAAAACTGCCTGCCTGCCTCCCTTCCTCCCTTCCTTCCTTCCTTCCTTCCTTCCTTCCTTCCTTCCTTCCTTCCTTCCTTCCTCCCTTCCCTTCTTCTCTTCTTTCTTTCCTTTTGTTGCAACTACTCAATGCCAAACACTGTATTTTATTTCTGATGTAGAAAGGGAGACCAGGTCCCCTCTCTAGGGCGCTGGCAGTGGCTGGCTCTGTGACTTGCACACCGAGGTTATTTTATCTTCATGCTGTGCAGCTGGACAGGTGAGAGATCCGGGCAGGAAGCAGCCTGCGGAGCAGGGTGAGGGGAGCAGCCGCGCACCGCGCTCCTTTCTGGGGAGGAGACCTGTCTGCAGACGCCCAGGCCTTGTGCCTGTGATGCTTCCGTTCACCGAATGCATTCGGAGGCCTCTTCTGAAAACAGTTATGTCCATGTAGGTCTGCAGGTGCATGCCTGCTGGGAAGATGTATTCTTGAGGTACACTTAAATTAGAGCCCTAAAAGCTGGAGAGGGGCCACTGCCTGGGACCTGAGACTAGAGCACCAAAGGGAACACAGGGCAGGAGCTGGGGAGGAGGCGGAAAGTCCCCCTGCTCTCTTGTCATTTGTTCCATTCAAATCATCCCGTGCTTCATAGAGTAGCTATTAATATTCCACTTCTGGTTCATTAGCGCTGCAAAGAGGTAGAGACAATGGGTAAAGACTCTGTGAGTCAGCTGCTCCCGTGACAGCTTGACTAACCTAGTGACACCGGTCCCAGCCCCTCTCCTACCTTGGGCTTCCAGATTCCAGCCCCTCCCCTCCCTCCTCCCTCCCCTCCCCTTCCCTCCCCTCCCTCTTCCCTCC
>PVLA01002349.1:15260-188456 GCA_004027455.1 Hydrochoerus hydrochaeris | reverse complement strand
GCATCCTCTTAACCCTTATCTGCATATGCAAAGATTTTGATGTTTAAAATGTTTAACTATAGTTATTCAACTAAGATCAACAACCTTAGTTTCCTGTTAAATAAGAAAGAGGTAGGAAATCTAAAATTTCACTTTTCGAAAGGAAAAATGTATTTTTGTCTTTTTGCAATGGGTTCCAATCCTCCTTTCAACTCAAAACCTTATTTCAGTAGAAGAACCATCAGTCTTGCTATAAGCTGTTCTCAAATGTTCTTAGTAAATTCTGCTTATACGTACTGTCACCTTATATTGCTGGGCTGCCTGGTCCTGCTACCAAGTTTTAGGCTACTGAGGTTCATGAGTTGGCACAACTACAGAAACCATTATTTGCAAGATAAATATTACATAAGCAGGAAGAGGGGAGAAAACATCTAGGCCCTGAGAAATCCTGTGTGAGCCTCGGGCTACAGATCTGTTAGTTCATGCATAAACTTTGTTATTTTTCCTGCGCCTTTGTGTTCCGATCCCTAGAAGGAGGAGAACCTTGCCCTGACCCTCCTGCTCTGGAAAGGGACCCTATTTCCCTTTTATTTCTGTCTCTACTCAGCTCCTGTGCGCTGGTTCTCAGTGCTGGGTGTGAAGCTTTGGTCTGACCATTTGCGTTCTCTCTCAGGCAGCCCTAGAGCTGGGCCAACGTTATCACTTCCGTCTGCTGGACCAACCACGACCTAAGGGATGTGATGGTGACGGGTTTTCTCGAACCTTCCCACCTCTGGGCCCCCAGCTTTTCTGCTCTGCGGTATGGAGAGCGGCTTCCCAATCTTTTGGATTCTTCAGGCCCTTTCTGAATCAGTCCTTCACTGCTGTGCATTAGCTTCGTCAGTAGCTTGAGTCAGCGCTCACAGTTAATTGCAAACACTGGGTAAACGCAACACGAAGCTGCAGCTGAATGAAACACTGGCATAGTTTTCAACTTTAAAAATGTTTTTAAAGTTTTGTGTTACAGTACAAATTGCCAATGGGAGATACTTTTATTATTTACACAAGTCTAAATTGGGTGGTAAGTCAGAAAAAAATAAATCAGCAAAGTAAAAGAAATTCTAGAAATTTAAAAGAGTTACATAGTTTACGTAGAGGAAAATTGGGAAGACCCTTCCCGTGGCTCAGAATGGCAGCAGTGGGGAGATGTTAGGGAATAAAACTGGAACTTGTTGGAATGAGACATGGTGGGAGAAAGTTGTGCAGTGCCAAGAATTCATTTATGTATCAATCAATCAGTTGATCACATATCAAAAAAATTATCTCATTGGTCTCAGCTGTGGCGGTTCTAGAGTTCTAGAGTTCCAGTGGTGAGTAAAAGCGTAAGATAGAGTTCTTCCGTCTACGGGTATTACTTGCATAAATACAGAAAGAAGATAGTGGCCCAGTTCGCAATAACTAAGCCATAGAAACAGCCTTGATGCCCACGAGCGGACAGAATACGGGGTGCAGCCACCGGGTTTATACTGAGTTCAGCGTAAAGAAGAGTGGGTGACATCATTAGCGGGAAATGAACAAACCCGGAGGACGTTGTGATAAGCAAAATCAACCAGTTCCAAAATATGATGAACCATCTAAACCTAAATTCAAAGTAAAATTTAGGAAAGACGATGAGTCTTAGAGGTGGAGAAGGAGAGCAAGGGGAGGAGGAAGCGAGAGGGGGGCTGGAGGGGAGGCAGTATCGGAATAGGTCACACGCAGCTCCAGCAGGCCCAAGCAGATCTGTCCTGTATTACTAATATGCGCTAATGCGAAGGATTTCACGTGACATACAAAATACGTACCCCACGCAGTGTGGAGATCTTTACAGGGCACAAAACTGCAGCTGCAGTTTTGGTATCTGAAAAGTAGAATGGGAGGGTGAGGATGCAACATGAGCTAAAATTTAAACTGAGGGTAAAGAGGAAGTTGTTTCTTTGTTTAATTTAAGGTTGCAAATTACTGGCCTCGCAAGGTTTAGAGAAAAAGATTGGGCATTTTGACGGCAGTTGAAAATAGGTGGGGGAAGAGGAGGCCTGGGAGACCCCCGAGGTGTGAAGTTGAGGGTCTCGAGCAGAGAGGGCAGCACGGGCCCAGGTGAGGTGGTCAGTGGGCTCCTGGGCAGGAGTGGGCTGCTGCTGTAAGGGTGCGGACAGCGCGCTGATTAGAGTAGGGCAGCAGGACAGAGCAGTTGGCAGGGAGATGGAGTCAGAGGGTCACGCATCGACCCCCGCGGGTGTCCACCTGAAGAATGTCCCGCGTGTGACATCTTTTCAATTTTAATTGAAAAATGGAATCCTGCATATCTGGAAAGTCATATATTCAGCAAAAATCTTCCCCTATTCTCTCAGAAAGAGTTTCTGCTCCTCCCCCAGATTCCCACAGAATTCTATTTCTGTGAGCGCGCACTCTATAAACAGTTAATTATTTATGCCCGTGTTCCCTGAATAAAACTATTAGCTTCTTCTCAGGCCCTAGGAGAGCTGTGTGCTTTACGTGGGCTACTGGAGGCAGAATCTGGACACAGGGGCACGTGGAAACTGTACCTGATTGATGGAATCCCTAAATGAACAGTCAACACTTGTGGTTCTGATATTTTTCTACATGCGTTCTGTCTTGTTGCTGAACTTCTTAATATGTCTCCAAGTCCAAGTCGTTGTAATTGGGAGAGAGGCAGTGTTTATCTTGTTCAAATCAGCTGCAGGTCCAAAACAGGAAAATTGGTAGCTTTTCAAGATATAGAATAATGTTTGATTTATTAAATGGTATTATTACTTAGTCTTCAATATGGAACAGAATAAGAGTTTTTTGTTTTTCCATTCTTAATGTCTGGTCTCAGAAATTTGCCACAGTTATGGCTGACCCTCTCTCTGTCTCTCTGTCTCTCCACCTCTGTCTCTCTCTCGTACCTGTACATACATACATATAGTATCTGTACATACATGGAGTGTATATCTATATTCTGTAGCCAAATAAGCATGAATTTAAATCTTGTTGAATTGTTGGATTCACCTGACTGTGACCCAGAAATGTCACCATTTCTGAGCCTCATTTCCAGCAAATGAAAATAGTGAAACTTTCCTCTTCTTTTCCAAAGTTTAGAGGAAGAGTAAAACAATCCTTGAAGTGTAGTTCATATACAATTCCTAGTGTCTATTATTTTATGTATGTTTTATGTTACATTTTATGCAGCCGTGAATAGACATAGACAATTGTTAGGTTTCGTAACTGACTTCACGTCTTCTGACCCACTTTCTGGACCTGTGGAAAGGGGGTCTGATTTCACACTGTCCGTTTGAGGGCGCAGGGCTGGTGCGGCGGGAGGGTGTTCACCTTCTTCCATGAAAATCCCAACTAAGCCTTGAAGATGGAGGGTGAGCCGGGCTCCCCTTAGAGAGGCTACCTGCGCCCTCTGCGTGCTGGCTGCCCTGGGGCCTCTGCCCATCTTTCAGCCTTTCCATGAGGGTGGGCACTCTGGCGGTGGCGGCGTGCTGCTTGGTACTGGTGTGTGTCTGTGTCCACCTCCTTACTCCTACGGAAACCTTTCTGCAGGAAGCCATGCCTGCTGCTGACCAGGGAGACTTCAGGGTCTCTTACAGCCGTGCCCGATTCTCTTCCCTTCCTTGCAGAGCAGGGAGACGGAGGTGGGGACACAAGCACCCTTACCTCCCACTCCCGGAGAAAGACTATGGAGAGGGAGTGGGCTGGATCTTACACTTGCTCGCTGCGGTAAGCAATTAAAATGACAGGTGACAGTTCTCTTTTATAAACCAGACATCTGCAGAGGGAGAGAGAGAGTTGCCTTCTCTGGTTATCTCCTTTAAGGAGGGTATGTGAGGTGCAGAGTCCTGGGAAATAGAGTGAGTTAGCGGTGGGTAAAAGCCAGGAAGGAAAGTGGTTACATTTCATATACAATTCAGCACAAAATATGTGATTTTCCAGTGTTTGAGACACTTTTTGGAAGCAGTTTTAAAGAAGCAGTTTTACTCAGGAAATAAAGTTTTGGCCAGGAAGGAGCGCAGGTGCCACTGTATGGGGTCCATGCGGAAGTCAATCCTGACCCAGAGGTTTGGGGATGTGGAGGAAGAAGAGAAGGAAACAGGAAACACAAAACCATACTTTTCTCACTCAATGATTTTGTTTAAAATCTAATGCCTCTAGTCTTCTTAGTTTAATACCCCCTCTTCAAACAAACAAACAAACAAACAACAAACAACTTCAGCCATTCTTTTCTGCAACTGGAAAGATTAGAAGTGAATAGGAGTTGAAGGTGTCCTGAAATGATTTCTCGTTGGGTAGAATAATTCCTTTCTAGAGCTGACCTATATAATAGGCTATAAATGGAAACAGTGTGGTAGTGATTTCTTAGGCAAGCATGCGAGCCAAAGTAGCTTAGAGATCACAACGGCCGAAAGATAACTACTAGTTTAATTGCAATATTTCACTAAGGTACTATTAGCAAGATTTGATTTCAGTAGTTGGGTTCTAGATTTCTTTTCTACTCTTTAGCCCTCACAGACATACAAAAATATCCTGAACCCCCGGAACTCAAAGCAGCACTGTCTTTATGGTGGGAAGGCCCTGAATATTGATCTGCACATTTTCCCCCAAAGCCAAAAGCTACTAATATGGTATCTGTAACTTCATGTCACCGCACCTCCCTCTTTCTTTGTCTGTCCTTGAACTTAGGACATTTTCACAAAAAGCCGCCTCTGTCTATGCAGAGGGCTGGAGCATTTTCACTCATTCTCCGCTTGCGTCACCTGTGGAATCCACCTGACAGGGCTCCACGTCTTATAGGAAGCAGAATGTTGGGCCAGTTGCCGGTGAAGTGGGCTTAGTGTTCTGTCCTGTGTGCTGCAGCTTGGTCTGTGAGCTTTCTAACAGAGCTGTCCCCACACACAACGAGCTGCTTTCCTGGATCTCTCTTCCTGGGTCATGAGCCACCTGAGGGGAGAGAGAGAGCTGTCTTTTGCCTAAAGACACATGCACAGCATCTAGTGTATAATCTTCTGACTCAGTAAATCAGGAGGTTGAAAAAATAAAGGAATATATAAGTTTCAAGTGTGCTACGTAATGAGCAGGTTACTATTAAATGTTTTCAAGGGGATTGCTTCTCTCAAAGAAAACAAATCCTCCAAAAGGTATATTTAAGTAGCTATTTTCAAATGAAGTGTCTTAAGTGGCAGCTGCTAATCATGACACAGTTTCTTTTCAGTTTCTGGTGATTATTTTCCCTGGACACCTTCCACTTAAACAAATATTAAAATTATTTTCATTAATGTTAGAATGCTTGATACAGTGTGTCACATTTAAATAGCTAAAAATAAAATACTTAATGGGGACTCTTAGTGAAAAACTAGCATATATTTTCTAAGAAGAGGCAGCTGAACTAACACAACTTAGTTTAGGATGTATTCTAACGTTAAGGAGTTTGAAAATGATACGCTCGTTTGCTTATCTGAAGAAAATAAATGTTGAGGTCCAGTCCATTTCACATATTGGCTCACTGTGGCAGACATAATAGCATTCACTTGTACCATGCACCTGAAATAACTTTTCAAGTGTGAGGTTGTGTCACTATGAGAGCCCGAATGATACCCAAAGTCCAAGGTAGCAGAGGGAGTGGAAGGAAATAGAAGAGTCAGACCTGAGTTCAAATCCTGCCTTCCTCACTTACTCGCTTTGATAGTTTGACGAGTTCTGCAGCCTTCTTCGGCACCTGTTCTTCATCTGCTCGTATTCATGATCGATCAAGTTGCTGGTAGGACATTGAAGAAATAAAGGAGGACCAACGCTTGACCGGTTCTCGGCATCCAGCAGCCTCCTAGCAGAGCGTCAGTTCCTGTGAAGGCTGCTCTTAACTTGCCGTGTTTCAGTAGTTTTGAGTCAGTTTAGATGAAAGGTTTCCCTGAAACAGTTCTCATCTGTAAAAGGAAAGAATTTTTTTTAATGAAAAGACTGAAATTTTGGGTCAATTTAGATTCAATAAATCCTTTCACTGGTACTGAAACATTTCTGCTCTGTGAGAGGAAAAACAATTTTTAATGAAAAGATGGATAACTGTGTGCAAGCAGAAAGCAGATATAATTGTTGCCAATATAGAAATACATTTGGTGTATTTCTTAAAAATTGGTGACTCTCCAATGCTTTTGTAACTTCTGGACTCCAACAGTAGAATGATCCCTGCAGATGAAATCACTGTACTCAGTGAGGTAGTTGTGTACCGTGTAATCTGTTAACTATTTTCTTGAAATTGGTCTCCACCAAAACTTGTGGTTATTAAAACATGGGATTCTTATGCAGTTTGTGAGTTTGTTGCTAAATCTTTAAGGATCTCTCCTAGGAGGAAGGACACAGATGACCAGAGTACCTGTGTGTGTTCACACTCGGACTCCTGAGTGCTTTTGGAACAGCAAGATGAAAAAGTCTGAGACCTTTAACAATGGTTCTTTGGGGTGCTCAGGAGAAGCAAAGGAAGGGGCTGGGGGTTTAGCTCAGCAGCATAAACACTTACCTTGCAAGTGTGTGGTATTAAGTTGGATCCCTGGTACCAATAAAAAAAAAAAGATATTAACGTATAGAACGAGGAGAAGCAAAGGAAATTAAAAAAAATCCTTTTGAACTTTTGGCTAACTATAGTATAAAACAAAACAAAATAAACTAATGAATTTGAGAAGTCAACTAATTGGATTTGTGACCTGGTTTCAGTCCGCCTTTACTAAATAAGTCTTTGCACAAAACTTGAGTGGCTTACATGATAGTCACCCAAGTAATCGGGAAATTCCCCAAACTCATGTTGGGTAGGAAACAGAGGCCTCTTTTAAAGCAGCTCAGAACTCAGCAGTTTGGATCTCACGGAACCGGTTTAGTGGTTGCAGTTTATATAACTTCCATATGAAAACCTAGGGGAAACCTAGAAACTTGTCTCACCTATGAGCAGCTGCTATGTTAGGGTCTCAGTTAAATTGTCCAGGAACCTGGTGATTTTTTTTTTTCTGAAAAACTGGATTTCTTTCCAAAGATCAACAAAACTATGAAATAACTCATGAAAAACTGGCTTCTGATGGGAGAGAGAGGCGGAAATCCAGTTAATCTTGTTTCTGATGTGCGGGAGCCCTGGGCACTGGTCCTGACAGAGCCAAAGTCCAACAGGCACCGATTCTGTGTTCAGCAGTGAAGCAAGAGTTTTGTGTTTTCTTTGGAAGAAGCAATAGTGGCCGATGAGAAAATTGGATTGAGCGTCATCAGTTGCAGCTAGTGAGGGACCACGCTTGTGAGGACTAAAGATGTAATTTTGAGACTGAAGCTTGGTTATGAAAGGGCACTGGACATCCCTGAGTGCCTGTCAGGTTTTATACTAAGCATCTCCCATGTACTTTCTCATCTAATTTCCTTACCGCATTTATGGGTGGGAATAATTTTAACCTCGGTTTTAATTTCAGGAGACATTGATCAAAGGGTCATAGTTTCTTTCTCAAGGTCATATGATAGGGACAGGTTGGAGCCAAGGACAAACTCCAGGTGTATCTCAACCTCTTTTCCATACACCAAGTTGTAGTTTGACGTATTTATAATTTATCTCTTAATTGGATGGATTTATCAATAGTAAATTGAACTTTGCTCAAAATAATGAAGGTGGGTTTTTTTTCCCCAAAACAAGCTATTGTAAAAGGTTTAGCATGCCTAATTGTGCTCATTATAACTTTGGTGAAGTCCTGTACCATTGGGAATCTGCTGTGAAATAAAACGACTTATGTTTAGAAGACAAAATAATGAACCATTTGCATATGGCCAGTATTTCTGTCTGATAGTTTAGGGTTCAAATAGCTTCCTGTTTGGATTGCCTCAGCAGATTGATACAAGCTCAGTGTTTTTCAAGAAAGTGTTTGAAACACCAGGTACATCTTTAATTAATTAATTAATTAGATAAATATTTCTGGGCTCAAAATGAGCAGACGAATTTTAGAAAATCAGTATAGTTAAAATTCATGTAGTACAGTCACATTAAATTTTTTATGCTTCAGGGAGTGTAAGTGAACTATTCTGCATAAAATTTATGAAGGGAAGATTTTTAGAATTTTGAATAAAGAGCTCTCACAAAACTTCTATATTATCCTGACTTATATATTATCATTTCCTGAATAACATCTTACTTTTTTCTGGAATTTAGGAACCTCATTGTAAACATTACTTTTTGAAGCATTCTGTTAACTTACATCCATACAAATTTTATGAAACATATACTTGAGGAACAACTGGTGAAGGCTTTTAAAAAAACAATAACTTAAATCAATGGTGCCTAACTTTTTGAAACCAAGGATTGATTTTGTGGAAGACAACTTTTTCCAGGGAGAGGGGAAGGATATAGTTTTGGGATTATACTTTCCTCAGGAATGCACAACCTAGATCTCCCCAGACAGAGTTCACTATAGGGCTCGAGCTCCTATGAGAATCTAATGCCACAGCTGATCTGACAGGAGGTGGAGCTCAGACAGTGATGTGAGCCATGGGCAGTGGCTATAAATACAGATGGAGTTTCAGTAGCTAACTGCTCACTGCTCACTTCCTGACACATGACCAGGTCCTAATAGACCATGGGACCCAGGTATCAATTCATGATCCAGGAATTGGGGATCCATGATTTAAGCTATATATAACATATATTAAATATATTAATATATATTATATATATAACCCCTAATATATATAAGATATATTAATATATCTTATATATATTATATATATCTTGTATATCTTATATATATTATATGTATTATATATAATATATAATACATAAAATATATATATTTATAATATATATATTATAAATATATATATTTGACATACATTAAAGACCCCTATGAATGGAGTAAAATTTCCTACCAGTTTATACTGCCCACTTGTGCTCTAATGCCAACCACATGGTGTAGGCAAAACTCCTAAGTCCACGACCTTTGTCTTGCCTTAGAGCCTATCAGAAGTTAGTTTCTCTCCTGACAGACTTTTTCTTCTGTGACTCCTTCCCTTCACTATAGCATCTCAAACTAGTGCTAGGTTATCTAATATCAGTTGTTTCTGTTATTTTGAAGTGAAATCTAACTCTTCTACCTCCTGGAGAAGCCAACTTCCGAAAAGAAAGACTCCTCAGCTCAAAGTCAGAGATACCAAAATCCTTCCCGTCCCTTCAGATCCCCACCCCAGCGTGTTTTACTGAAATGACTCTTAGCACAATGTCTCCTGCCAGAGTGTTTTACTGACTGGTTTCTCCTGATTTTATTCAAGAGCCCTGACAGAAGCTCACGGAGCACTGATACAAGGGCTACGCTGTGAGCAGCTCCCCTTCGTGCAAAGGTGGCTGAGCTGTCTGCTCGAGCCCCAGGATGCTCCTGTTAAGGCGAGAACCAGGGGCTCGAAAGTGGAGGACACGTGGACTCTTGTTGAGGGATCTGTGCGAGATCTGCTCAGGGAAGAGATGCTCTTGAGAAGTGATTCTCCAAGTATGAATGGGCTCCTGGGAAAATGAGCGTGAGCACCAGAGGCAGTGGGAAATGACATGGAAATAAATGCAGTGTGACAGGAGCTGGGCACACTTGAGAAATGCTGCACACAGGAGCAAGGGAGGTGGACAGAGAATCAACAGGAAGGTGAGAACCAGGCCACGAGTGAGGCCATGCTGGGAGGGAAGGAACCTTGGTTTTGTCTATGGCGGGGACTTCACAGCTGTGTTTATTTAGCTGAATTACTCTCTGTGAGAGTACAGCAGAGACCTATGAAAGGTGTGACCTGGGAGGCTGGGACCCCAGTTAGGAACGGGCTGTAAAGAGTCTTAAGCTACCTATGCTGAGACTTGGACTAGGTCTATGGGGGTACAGATGGCATGGGAGACACTTCAGAGAAATCTGCTGTCGATTGCCTATGACACGCAAATTCTAAGTGCTCACCTTCAGCAACAAGAATACATCTAGATTTTTGTTGAGACCTGAGACCTAATACCATTTGAGAAAAAAGGTGAAATTTTGACTTCGAAATTAGGCATGAAAGGATGTTTATCTGAAGTGAGCAAAGAAATCACAAGGTTATGCATGAGGTCATGAAAATAACAAAAGCACGAATCTCACAAATATTGAGAAAAAGAAACATACTCCGTTATAATGTATCTCAGCTTCCCTTTACCCTAGGCCAAAACTGTCTGTAGCCATTTGAATATTTCTCAACAGAAAGAAAGGTGACATAGATCAGAATTCAAAGGGGGCTCAGGAGAGGGCAATCCACCTTAGAATCTTTTGTCCTCCGTAATAAATTGAGTTAGCTACATCCGGACACCAGCACAGAGGTGGGGCTACAACTTTTCATCTTGTGCATGATTCTCAATTTTGTGTCAAGGAGGTTCTGAGTTATCAGAATTTACATGTTTTTGACTACAGGGTGGATTAATGATGATCCATGTTAATAATAGTGGGGAACAGGGGGTTCAATGTGGAGAAGTTTTGTAACCTTGCTTCACAGAGGAATACTAACCCCCCGCCTGTGATATTTATTCTTCTGGTACCATTCTGAATAAAGCGCCTGGATGTTGAGACACATTCTACTCTGAAAGAACCAAAACCTTGAAACTTATCATGAATCAACGCAGACAGTCATTGGGAAATTTGTCTCCAACTTGAGATACCTGAGCAGAAATGAGTAGTAGAACTAATGTTATACCAGATTTTATAAATTGTTTTATTTACAGAAGACCAAATAGTAGCATCACTGTATTGGTTCCTATGATTTTGTCCCCATTTTGGGGCCTGCTGGTCAATCCAAGAGGACACATGGCAGATTTGGTGAAATGTGCTAATCATGAAGCTTTTAGTCTCCACGTTGAGAGGCAGGATGGAACAGAGGCCAGGAGCAGGAAGCCTGCAGTGAAATATATTGGTGGAATCCAGGTTTCTGTCCATGATTTCATACCTACTGAGTGGGGATGCTAAGAACCTATCTTAATAGGGTGCTGATTAGATTCTAGATGTTACTGCGAGGGAGGATCCTGGAAGTGGTGTCTAGCATTTCAGACAAGCACGACATAGGGTTCACTATTGTCATCATCCAAAAAAGAGGGAAACAGCTTTCCTGAGACTGGCTTTGAAACCCCTACACAACAGAACCTGTCTGATGTCCCAACAGCACCAAGTGTGCTGAGCTCGAAGCTGGTGTTTCCCAAGCCATTCCACATGGGGTCCCACATCATCCATGATGCCCAACAGACATTAAACTACATTAAGATAAATCCCTTAGAGGTGGTGGGAATGTCTGTAGTTTTTGTGCCTTAGACAGACACATCGCTCCATGTTTCTTGGGATGGGCTGTGAAGAGGATGGAGCAGGCACCTTCCTCTGGGAGCTCAGGATAATACCTTTGTTACCTTGGGCTGTGGCCATGCACAGCTTTCATCGACTCTGCCAGGACGCTGGCCTCTCCAGCTCTGCTGGTCCAGCATCAGGCCCCTTGGCGAAGAGACTGCAAATGCCCATGAGGTGAATCCCACCCCAGTATTAGCTGTGCTGTCTGGTCAAGGACAGAGTTGCTCGTTTACTTAGCATTTGCCTTTGTGTTGCTACTGGGATGGTTACCTGTGGGTGTGACTAAGGCTAAGAGGCCACGGAGGGACAGATGAGTCATCACCACAGGGCGTGTGGATAAATCCTGCTCTCTGCATCATGACTGGAGTTGTCCTTGGAAGACCGATTGCCGCGTTCAGCTTTCTTTCCAGTGTCCTCGTTTATCTGTTGCATCACAGCCCCCTCGTCCCTTACCGCAACAGAGAGCTCAGCACTGTCTCCTTCCTGTGCCTCAGAAGCAGCCTCTGAGTGCACGGTGTAGGTGACTCCGTCATCACCCCCGTTGGCTTTGATCAGTAAGCATTCATTACCCAGGCATCGCTTGTATTTACGAGTAAACTTCTCCTTGCCAGCCACCCCCACACCCCAAGGCTTCCAGATGAGCTGTTTCCTGACAGCCAAGGAGCAGTCAGCTGCACCATCCTCCTACATAGCCAGCAGCAATCTTTCCTGCAGTCAGGAGCACGGGCTCCCTCGATTGTGTCCCCTCATGACTTGGGGCTGGGGAGGAAGGATGCTGACCAGGTAAGTATTTAATTCAGGAGAGCAGAACAGTATGTAGATGCGACCCAATGTGCCTTTCAGGAATTATCTGGAAGGTGGACCAATCATGTAGATATGATGGGTGCTACAGAGGAAGTAGTTACAGGCAAATAAATCCCGGGACTCAGGGGCGGTTGGTTAGGAAAGGAGTCATGCGATTGTCTGGTCGCCTTCCTTTATTTTACACTTGTGGAGGCTGAGGTGACACACAGTGGCCACGTTCAGGAGCCCCTAGCTGGGCACAGCAATGATAGGGGAGTAAAATGCACCGAGTCACAGCCTGGTGCTGCTTCCTCTCAGATATTTTATGCCTCAGAGTGAGTTGGAAAACGTCTGAGAAGTTTGGGTTGGGAAACTCCTTGCAGGTACCAGTTCTTCTTTCCCTGATGTCCGAGCAGACACAGGAAAGCCCACTTCCAACATGTCTGTACCCCAGCTATGAGCTCGGCGAAGGGGCTAAGTGCACACTCCCCTATTCCTAAGCATCACGGTAGTGCGGAGGGGAGAAAACTCCCAGTGAATTAGCTCGGATGCTCTGTGACTCCCTCCCTGCGTTAGGGTTGCCATGGCAACTGATTAGCCCGCTGAACTGCGGAGCTTTCCCTGGATTCTCAATAGCTTATATTTGAATTAATTTTGAAACTATGTATTGCTTCTTGAGAGCGGAAAGAGTATAAACTTAGGATAAGATTAGATTCTATTTCAAATTCTGCTGAACCGAAGCCTAAATGACCTAGATTCATCGGCAGTTCACTTGAGTTACTGTGAATGGGCAGAGTTGCAATCCCTGAGAATCACGGCGCTCAGGTGGCTTAATCTTGTGCATTGCGTGTGGCTACTGGGGGAGACAAGAGGGTGGGCGTTTGGCATCCCCTGCTTAAAAGCAGAAGTGGTGCAGCTGGAATAGAAAAACACCCTTCCAGTATGTCCCACAAAGTAAAGAGAAGATGGTGGAGAGAGATTCTGAATAAAAGCAGCTGGGCTATGTGGTCTTAACTAAGCCTCCATTTCACTTTAACAGCACCACCAAGGCGTGTAAATACCACGGAGCTGATTTGTATTGAAGTTAGTACACTGGCACTCATGATACGTCTGCACCTGCAGGGAGGCCCTGAGTAGCCCTCCCCGTGACACAGCCGGACATTTGTCGCAGTGCCATGGGGCACTGAGCACATGGCCCAGGTCTTTTTGAAAGTCCAGGAGGTGGCAAGGGTGGTCTGCAGACAGAGGACGGGCTCCTGGCGCTGCTCTGCAGTCGTGGTCTGCCTCTGTGTGCCTCCTGTCAATGCCCTTTTGTTCTGCAGAGAGATTAACCCAGCCCTGTGTTAATTTTCACAATTAAAAATGGAAAAATAACCCTAAGATTCTCACACTGATGTTCGAGAATTCTTTTTGTTGAAAAAAAAAAGCAAGCCACGTGAAAACCCTGCACGAAGAAGTCAGGATTCTATTTTCATATACAACTGAAGGAGTGTTTTGCAAGGCAAGCGCTTTGAGGGGATAGCAAACAGGATGTCCCTTTTCCTGGGTTTCTTTGATTCTGAGATTCATTGTCACACCTGTGAGGTCCAGGTGGTCTCAGAGCAGTAAGCCACCCAGGCGTTTCACTCTTGGGGCCGCTCTCCTGCAGCAATTCATTTGACTCATAGATTGGAAAATCTATGGCTGGTGGCTGATGACTCAGCTGCCCAAGTGACCTATTGTATCAGTGGCTGGGGCTGGAAGGAGGCTCTGTGCAACGCTGCCGCCACTGTGACATTCATGACATCACTGAATGGAAACAGAACCTGGAAACTCCTGGAAGCAGAGCTGTGGCTTCTTTGCTGCACTCTGTGAGAACCTAATGAATCCTAGGAGCGTGATGGACTAGGCAGATTCTCGGTGTATATTTAGCAAGTTTATAAATATGCACACACTTGCCTACATAAAAATATGTTCCTTGACTTTTCCTGCTAACCCACAAGGCTCCCAGCGCCCTACTGACTGAGAGAAGCCGGTCGATATGGCATCGAGAAGCCATGCACGTTACGTTAAAAACAGCGCCTTTTAGATGATGTAGTATTGGGGCTCAGCAGGTTCAGGAAACACAAGGACCGGCTCTCCTGAGAGATCCGGTAGCTAGGAGCGTCCTGTGTAACCTCATGGCTGGAGCTGATGTCGGGGAGGGAAGTCATCCTGCCTGGCTGTGTTGGGCTGTGGCTTTGGAGGTGGAGAGGGGGCACATTATGGTTGCTATAGAAACCAGTTCTGCTCCAGTCACGGACACACAAAAGACAGACTGCAGACTGAGGAGTGGGGAAGGGGCTGCAGGATGCGGTGCACTGATGAGAACGCAAGAGGACACCACAAACCGGTCCTGATTGAGAGATTCGCCCCACGCAGGGGTCGGGGAGCCAAGTCCTTAGAAATCCCCAAAGGAACCTGGGCGAACAGTATCGCAATCAGACGGATGCAAACACATGACGCCTCCCTTTGCTGCTTTTGAGAGCTGTCTCCTAGCCAACGTCTTTTCCTTTGGGGTTTCTTTTTGAGCCCTGAAGTCTTTCTCCAAAGTCAAATAGGAGGGAGAACAAAATAGGGAAAACGTCGAAATTTATGGTAGGTTGTATGTTTGCTTTCTGAATTTCAGAATTTGGGTAAGTCACTTGACCTAACTTGAAGATAAAAAAAAAATACTACTAAACTTCCAATGACTGAGTTACTTACTTTTGACCTTCACAAAGATCTTATTACTGATTTGCCTTGCTAGTTTGCTTGTTTGGATAAATTGCCAAATAAAATTTCATTTTAGTCTTATTATGTCGCACATAGCATGTGTGAGGGAATACTTCCATAAAATTCAGAGTGCGTGGTAGAGCTGGTCACCTGTAGATTTGGACCCTCACCTCCTCCCATTGCTTCCTGGAGGAGGAAGTCGCCCCAGCGTCGCATACCTGTGGGTGGTGCTGGTGGGTGTGGAAGGTCCAGCCACCGTGGTCAGTTGCAGGACAGCTCCGTGGTCCTGTGTGTGACCCAGGTGGTGACAACACTGTCTGTGTCACTCAGCTTTTCCTGATGAAAGTCATGCCTCCTTCCGTGTCCTGCCATGTGTCGAGTCCCCCAACACCCCTTGTGACCACCCTGCATGCCAAACCCCCTCTCAGAGCTGGATTTCTGCAGCCCATAGCGGCTATCACGCACTTACTTGTATTGTAAGTAAATTCTCATGCAGATAATTTTTTTTTCCATTTAAAATATCCTCAAAGCTAAAAAGTCAGTTTGAATGGCTGTGTGGCCTCCAATCACCTGTCTCACAATTCATAAAGGAAAACACTTAGCAAGTTTCAGTTTTCTCACGTTTTACATGCATAGCCTTAGCCGCTGACCACTTTTGAGACAATGCCCACAACTGCAGGGGCTAAGGAGACTCTAAACGATCCGCTAAACCCTCTCACCAAAGTGAGAAGGAGCAGGGCAGAGGGCGCAAAGCACTCACTCAAGGGTAGGCCAAAGGTCAGGGGTCAGGGCAGCTCGTTCTCTGCTTTCTGTGTTCAGGGCCCACTTCTCACAGCCCCATCCTTTTCCTTGAACCCCATTTCCGTCCTCAGATCCCCCAGCTGCAGCCTTTCCCGGAATCTTGAAACCCGGTCAGAGAAGAGCTTGTGAGCGTGCAGGCCGGGGAGACGCTAGGGTCCAGACAGCTCCTCACATAAGTCCACTTTCAGTCATGCCTTGCATGTGTCAGATCAGGGGGCGCTTTCTGAACCCCATGGCACTAAGCACAGGATAACTGGGAGCCAGGCTGAGTCCCTTCAGCCCGTGCAGGACTGAAAGTGTGCACCTCCCTCCCCGTGAGCCCCCGGAGTGTATTCAGGGTATTTTAGGCTCAATAAAACTGTGTATTCTCTTGGAGCCTGTTTCAGCCTCTGCAGTGTGTTTACTACTCAACGAGTGGCTCCATGTATGCCCTGGATTTATTTTCTTTCATCTCATAGTAAGCAGATAATTAAGTAATTGAGATTTATTTATTTTTCCTTTAGCAACTTCGCAGTATTTTGTAATTCACTCACATGTACAAAATGCTTTCACATAACTAGATTGGAGCTGGTTGAATAAAGGATACCATAGGTGTTTGTGCATTTGCACCCTGGATAGGAGAGCTGTGTGACAGCCTCACTTCATCTCAGGCCTGGCATCACTCCAAGTGGGCAACCCCACCCCCCTTTCCAATCAGGGGTGCAAGGCCCCGCGCCTGTGCACCATGCTGGCTGCCGACAGTGGCTGTTTGTTACATCTCAGGTGCAGGGAAAGAGACTGACCTAGAGCAGGTGTTCATTTCTTGGAACAACCTAATTAAAGTTGTCACAGTTACTGTCACAGGCGTCTCACACATGAGGCACTGGAGACCCCAAGAGGGGAGGTGACCTAGCCAAGGTCACACGGTAGGTAGACACTGACACCAGGACTCAGGCCAGCAGGGTGGCCAGCTGTCCTGGTGTGTCCCCTCTGAGGGTTTTCAGCTGTGCCAATTCCAGTGCACATAGCACGGGTCACTGCAGGTCCAGGCTGTGCCCTCAAGGGCCTAGAACCTCATGCTCTCTGGTCCTCTCTCTTAGGCAGAAAGTGGTGCAGGATGCGGGCTCGGGTCATGGTCAGGTGACTCTGAAGTCCTTGTTCTTCTGTTCCCACCTGTCGGTGTGGTCTGTGCTTTCATTTTTAAAAAAATCACAAAGGTTTCCCAGTGCAGTACCACCACACTTGGGAGGCTGAGGCAGGAAGATTGCATGAGTTCAAGGCCAGCCGAGGCGATGTAGCACAAGTCTGCCTCAGAAATAAATAAATCAATAAATAAGCTGAAATTTAAAAAGAGAATTCTAAAAATCACAAAAGTTTGGATACAAGTGCTTATACAAGAGCCAATAAATTCAGTTTGGTAGAAGCATACCTAGATCTTCATTAAGCCTGGAAAACTATCTATTGGCTGAGCTGATGTACCACACGGCAGCGTTTAATTTAATGGATACAGCTTGATCTGTCTGGAGGTCGCGTACACTCAGCGGCACCTGGCTGTAGGCCAGGTAATAAACAGAAGGATCCCTTGCAAAGTTTTCTCCTACTTTCCCTTTAAAAAAATAAGTCCTGGAGATGTGTTGTACAGAACAGCACTATGACTAGAAATAGCGCATCGTGTGGTATAAAGCTGTCACCAGTGCGTAGCTCATGCCATGGTTCCTGACGGGTCTCCTTGTCATTCTACCATTTTCTTGTGTTGCCCCAAAGCCTCGCCCTCGTTTCCCCTAAATCACAATGGACTTTAAGGGTAGGTGATCGCTATTTCCCTCTTCTCCCACAACCGCTGTGGAGTGATGTCTGATGACTTTCTCGTGGGTACCGTGTGTCGCATCTCCCTGTGGGCTGTGGGTCTGGGATGCCCGATGCCTTCGTCTTCTTCCCTGGCCACGCGTGCGGAGGATGCCTCCCCTTCTCCACCCCCCACACCTTGTTAGTCATTTTAATTCCATCTCTGGAATACAGCTCGGATGAAGCTGCCTTAGGCTCTAAGAGAAGAGAGGAATCAGAGTGGGCTCATGTTGTCATGGAGACCCTCGTAGGGAGGATAGTAACTGAGTCGAGTTTTCAGGGATGCAAATGATTTCGATGAGAATCAGTGATGTTGAAGTTTTGATCTTATGGTTTTAGATTTTTAAAGGAGATTAAAGGAGTATTACAGTGTTAATTTTTTTATTATTTTCATTAGTATAGGTGATGGTGATTAATCACGGGCATCTTGAGGGATTGGTACCCGGGCATATGGAATCCTGGTCTCTCTTATTCCTTTCCCCGGTCCCACCTCTCCCAGACCCTTTCCATATCCACAGGGTCTTCCTCCCTCTTTCCTTCTATCTCAATTTTATTTTTCTCTGTAAATTATTAATATTTTAGTTCTCTCATATTAGAGAACCCATGTGATATTTAACCTTTCTTGAAGGGATTTTTTAATTGTATGAAATTAATCACGAATAATTTATGTGTGATTTTTTTTTTTTTGAGACAGGGTCTCACTATGCAGTTCAGGCTGATCTTGAGCTCACTTTGTAGCCCAGGCTGGTCTCAAACTCGAAATGATCCTCCTGCCTCAGCCTCTTGAGTGCTGGGATTACGGGTGTGAGCCACCCCACCAGGCAACCATGAATAATTTAGCCAGTGCTGAACGTAAGCAATTTCTGAAGTCTCTGCATTTGAGACTCATAGATATGGCTCATAGATGTGTGGAATCTTCTCGAACTTCATTGCCTTGAGGGTTGGTTTTGCATCATGAAGCGTACACTCCTCTAACATTGATCAAGTAACACTCTGCCAGCATTCACTTAACTTCTCTGAGTCCTGTGACCTTTGGACTAGCAGTACCTGACACTCAAAATCGCTGTGAGGATGAAAAATGATAAAGGGTTAATAAGCCTGCCAGTAGAGAAGTAGTGTTCTGTCCCCCAGGATGAAAACCCTGGAAAAGCCGTTGATTTCAGCTCTCTCTAGTACTCTGCTAAGATGCCAAGTTTGTGGGAATGGATCACTGTGGTGAGTGTGGTGGGTTAGAAAGAAGAAATTATTTTGGAACTCATCCTGTTTTCCTCCTTTCTCTCGTAGGCTCACTCTCCCCAGGGCTCAGTGCTAAATGTTTAGGAAACCAGATCTTTAAAACTTCTAGAGCATACTTTTTCATAGAGGGTGGTATGTTAGAAATCAGAATAATGAGAGTAAATGAAGTTGTGAAATATAAAATAAATCATGACACCTTCAAAAATTTTTCATTAAACATAGTGACAGGTCAAAAAACCCATAGTGACAGGTAGAGAGTTTGTGTACACAAGGTACTTATCAGAAACATTTCACTACTTGACATGGTTTGCATTTGCATTTCAACAGAGATACTTTTTTTTTTCCTTTGGTAAATACTCATGGCTAGAGCTATTTCTGGCTATCATACCCCCAGGACAAAATACTGTAAGTAGGGGCCAAGTGGTTTTATTTTTTTCCTATGGCAGATTCAGCTTTATTATCTTGATCTTTTTATGGTCTGTTACACAGATGTCACTTACTGTTTTTGATTTTTAAAATGTTTATTCTAATGCACAGTGATTTTTCAAGCCATCGGGCCTTTTGAAGGCAACAAGAAAAACTGGTGGAAATAAACAGCATTTTAAATATTAATTTGAATTCGTTTTTTGCATGCAATTTTGTTTTAGATCCCTGGTCAAATATGGGGTGCTTTTGAGGGAAAGAGAGAGAACACCTTTCCCGGCTGTGGTCAGAGGGTACCGCGCCTCTAGAAAAGTAGTTACAGTCATGTGATGTTAATAGCTTTGTGGATGAAAGGTGACTAAATAAACAGAAAATACAGGGAGGCTGTAGATGTGGAAAAGCAAAAGATTATTCTTCTTTTTGCAATTCATCTTTAATCATTGTCGCAGAAAACAGTGCGCCCCACACAGAGTGACCCCCACAAAGATGTCCACAGAGACCCACACCCTCACTCCTGGTATCATCCTTGGTCAGAGTCACTTTGTAGATGATTAAAGGCGCAGACCTTACCCTATCCGGGTTACCCAAGTGTGCCCCGTAGCATCACACGCATCTTTAAAGGTAGCAAATCGCTCCTGCCCTGCCTGGCCATGGTCAGGGAGGGCTGTCAGTGCCTCCCCCATGTAGATACAGCCTGATGGCTTTGGAGAAGGAGCACAAAGGTCCTGCAGCGGGAAACTTACTGAGAATCCAGAAGCAAAAAAAGAAAGAAATGGATTCTCCCTGAGAGACTCCAGGAAGGGTCACGGCCCTATTGGTCCCTTGATCAATGTCCAGTGAAACCTGTCTCCCACTTCTAACCTCCTGATCTGTCAGGAGATCAACCTGTGTTACGGTAGTCACTAACCCTGCAGTCTGCATTGGTTTTTGTGGTTTTTGGTGCAGGATTGGTATTGAACCAAGCCAAAGGGGCCCTCTACTACTGAACTACATCCCTAGCCTTTTGCATTATACATTATTTTGAGATATGGTCTCACTAATTTGCCCCAGGCTGGCTTCGAACTTACAGTCTTTCTGCTTCCCAAATAGCTGGGAACCTGAGTGTATTGGTTATAGCCGCTCTCACAACCTAACACAACCACCTGTACATGGTATGTTCCATGCAGGGGAAGCATTTTACTTTTTGTTTTTGAACATATGGTTGTTCACTTCTAGTTTGGTCTGTCAATAATATATATTTCAATTATGATTGCCTACTCAAGGGAGATTGGTTTATAGGAGGCCTCAGCTGGCTGTACCACAGACTCACATAGAGCTTGTTTCACGCAGTGGGTATTTATGGTGTGCGGGGTGAATACCAGGAACTGTAAGTGCTGGAGATGCTGTAGACATGTTTCCTCTCTTACTGTTTTATCACAGTGTTACTCCTGTTTCTGTCAGATTCTTCCTCTTTCAGATTGCACATTTCTTGAGGAAAAGGGCTTTTCTTCTTCTTTTATTCCTCTTAGCACCGCTTTAGCATTATAATAGCATAAACAATTCTCAGAAGAGCTAATACCTGTATCCTCACACACTTTAATATTTCTGCGCATGATGTGGAATCAAGAAATAGCTCCATTTCCTTGGCTTTATCCTTGATGTTAAGACACCTCTTGTGGTGAACCCTGTAGAATTTAAAACAATTTTTACCCAACATGGCAGAGAGCAAGGAAAAAGCCCAAATAGAATTCCAAGTCTAGTCACATATTTGGATTCCAGTGCTGACTTCAGAACAGTTTCTAAGTAAGTTGTTCTGTGAAAACTAAATTGTAAATGACAGCTCTGCCAGGATTAATTCTTGAACTCCTATCGCAAACCATGCTTCGTGAATGTCAACAGCTCCTATTTGATTCACGAGGGACTACAGCCAACAAATTATGTCTCGTGGTTTTCAGTCTGGCTCCATTTGTCACTGGGCTCAGAAGCTTCAGGAATAAATTTTGCAGGGTTAAAGGATGTAGACTCTTTTTCAAGTGTTTTTGACTACTACTTCTAACATTTGAGATATTATGCAAAAGTAGGGAAGAAGAAATAGAACCTAAAATTTGAGAAGTTTTCACTTCCTGTGAAAATGCTCCTGTATTTGAAATATATGATACCATAGCTCTGCTTTCTCTGAGAAGATTTTCAGAAACATGTGACACTGCCAACATGCTGCCCACCACAATGGCTACCAGATATGTGTGTGACTGCTGGGCCCATGGAGTGTGTACGGAGAGCTTACATTGGACACAGGGTAATTTGGAGCATACACTGGATTTTGAAGATTTAGTAAAGCAGGAAAAAGTTGAAAAGCTATCTCCTGAGCATTTTATACAGAAAATATGTTGAAGTGGCACTATTTCAGATGCACTTTGCTAAAGAAAATATACTTTTAAAATTAATTTCATCCACTGCTTTTTTTAATATGGCTATGAGAGAATTGACAGTGATATATGTGCTTTGCCTTTGATTTATTTCTGCTTGTCAGTGCTGCTTTAAGTTCTTCAATGAGTCGTTTCAGCTCTAGGAGAAGATGGACAGCCCCATTTGGATAGTGGACACTAAGGCGAGGTCAGTATCTGGCGCTCTGTGAAGCCACTCCTGCTTGGGGCGTCTCTTCTGGAGGCCACTGATTCAGACAGGCGTCTCTACCTTGGGAAAAGGGAATACTCGGCAGCTAGAGCTGAGGCAGGGACAGGGCACCGTGTGCCATCAAGAGAAGTTAATAAAATCGAGAATGGGAGCAGCAGCCCAGCTCATGAACAGTGACGGGGCTTCTTGGGCTTCTCTCCCGGGATCTCTAGAGCCACCCCTTGAAAATGAGGAAGACAACCTCTCCCTTCCTGGTTAAAGATGGTGTGTTCCTTCTAGCAAGAAATGTGAGTCCATGAGAATGTGAGATTTTAATCTAATCTGCCACTGTCTTCATACTGAATAGTAAGTGAAATTATTTGAAATGATAGAATTTATCATTTTGTGGTGGTTAAGCTATATGTGTCAACTTAGTTGATTTGGGACCCTCCTTCGGGATTGGTGGAAAACATTTCTGTGTGTATAGGTGTGACCAAGAGTGTCATGGATAGATGCCCTTGGGGTCTTTGTCTGGCCTCATGCCTGCCTCTCTGGTACAGTTTCCCTGTTCTGTCTCCTGGCCTTCATGAACTGAGCATCTTCTCTCCGCTGTGCCGTTCCACCATGTCGTTTCTCCCTTGGAGCCAGCTCACCATGACTGATTCCCTGCAACAGTAAACTAGATTAAACTCCTCCTTTTCTGTGTTGTGGGTGTCAGGCATGGTGTTCCAGCAGTGTGAAAGAGGATTCCACACTTTTTTTATAATGCTGTTCTTAGAGCTTAAAGAAGTGGTTATTCAAGTGTTCACGGTTTCCATAGAAACACTATGACGTCTCCTAGACATGGGTTTAGACTATCTTTCTACTGAGAAAAAACTTAGTTTCATGAAGAACAGGATGTCAATAGGCAGAAACACTACCATATAATGGATGCAAGAGTGGAAGTTAAATTATAAATCTGTTTTCGTCTTTTGTTTCGAAGTTTTATTCAAGTGCCATGGAAAGCACTCACTGAGTAGAATTGATAAAAGTTGATATTGCTAAGTAATTGGACGAATTTTATTTAAGCCGATCCACAAAGAAAACCATAAACTCTGTGTTAGCAAAAAAAAAAAGAGACATTTTAAATATCCCCTCTCTGCACAATGAATGAACATCTATTTCCAAAGTTCTTAATTATCTCCAGGGAGGGAGGGACATCTTTGTGAGATTCATATGGAAGCCATGTAAAAGCGATCACGCTTAGTTCCCCAAATGGACCTTTGCTTGTTTTAGGAACCGAGATGGGAGGTTCCTTATTCATCTAGTTTTGCAGAGATGTTGAATACTTTTGGCATGTTAGCACTGGAAAATTACTAATATTCTATATCCTGAGTCATGCAAACTGATCATTTTATCCAAGTCAGCAAACCCAAACATTCTAATATTTTCCTCAAAATAAAAGGCGGGGGTGGGGGAACTTTACTAAATGCTGTTCTCTACTTTGCAGTAGGAAAGTCAGTGCTGATCATGGAAACTGGTCGCTATTGCTCCTAAATAAAATGGCACTCCGTGCAGTATAGCAGGCAGTGAGTCAGTCTGAGACATCTGGAAAACTCTCTTCTAAGAACTAAAAGTTCTCTCAGATGGCGGAGGAAATTGAACTTGCTCTGCATGGCTTCAGATGAATTAGAAGAATGGTGTTAATGGAGCAGGAAATTTCTTTAAGCATCACTAAAGAGCCTCATAACAAACAGGGATTATTGTGACATTGTGGCCCTTGGAGGTTTCATACCCCACGAGAGGAAGTGTTAAGCAGAGATCTGACAGCTGTCTCCGGGTCTCCACAGTGGAAAGTTAACCTCATATAGAATTTAAGGCTTAAAGAAGCTAACTTTCAAAGATGCTTCAGCATTAGGATTTTATGGAAATGTTGATTGGTCTTACCTGTTTTCTAAAAAAAGAAACTTTCAGTACCTGTAATGCATTATCCATTGCAACTCTGAATAAAATCCACCAACATACTTAAAGCTGTTGACCGTTTGTGCAGTTCATTGTGATCTCTTTCCCGTACCCTCTTCAGTGGAGAGAAGAGAGTGTTCGAGTGTGAGGATCTTGTACTCCGGCAGCGACCATTTGCGGGGAGATGTAGAGAGAGGCGTGTTTGGCAGTCCTCCCACACGGCATGTCCCAGATCCGATGGTTCTGCCGGTACAGTGTGTCACTGTCTGATCTTGTTAAAATATTGGCCAGCTCAAACCTCCTGAAGCTTATTGGCACGCAGATGCCTGGTGGTAGATACTCATTTTGTACATTAGTGGTTTTGGACAGTGGGTCTTTGAAAGGCATCAAACTGAAACCATCACAAAACTGTGGACATGAAGAGCGACTTTAGTTTCTCACATGTATGGAATGTCAAAATGTTAGAGCAAGCAGAGGAGATGGATGCTGTTTATTTCAGTGGCTGTAAATTCTGGATAGTCTTTAGAATTGCCTGGAAATTTTAAAATATGTTTATTAAGGATGTGGGTCTCCTACTGAAAGATCCTGATGTCATTGTTTTGAAGTGTTGCTGGCCTGTGGTTTGTCTTTGACAGCTCCTTGGTTTCTTCTATTGAAGGGAATCACTTTGCAAGCCAAGATGGAGAGGCATGACTTTTCTCTGGCTTTGTTTTGCTTTGTTTTACTTTTTACTTTTGTAACACATTCTCAGAATCTCTCAGGCTGGAAAGCACACTTAGGAGAACCAGCAAAATGAAAGCTACTCTCCCAGCTCCCCACAGAACCAGGCAACGCAGGACACCCACTGTCGAGGAACTGTGCGTGGTCACAGCGTCTGCAGCGGTGTCTGTGGTTATTGTGCCAGTCATGCTCTCTTTGACCGTGGTTTTGTAAGAAATTCTAACGGCTTCTCCAAATTCCGATCTTCCTTATACTGAACAAGCTGTCCCCTCTTTGAAATGCAGTTCCTTGACCTGCTGTGCTCAGCATTCGCCTGGCATTGCACCCATCCGTGTGTCACCAGAGATGCAGTAGGTGACACAGTCACTGCCCTTTAGGTGACTAATAATCTTTTAAAAATGTAAAATCATGTCCATGAATGGTATTAAGAACTAGAGCAGCTCTGTAAGAAAAACAATGGTTTGGCCAAACCAGGGAGGTCTAGGAAAGGCCTCCCCGCTAGAACGAAGGAAGGCAGGATGGAGCCGAGACGAGTGAGGGAGGATCATTCCTGACCAAGGGCCCTGAAGATTTCCCTTCACTTTGCTCTTTGGTTGTGACAAAGTTTATAATGCCACATAGGAACCAGGATTTAGCTGCATCCCCAGGAGCAGTTCATGAAGGTTTGGGTGCCAGTTTGGAATCTGACCATCTCAGTGAGTTTAAAGGACTCCTTGCAAAAAGTGAAAAGGAGGAGTTTAGTGAAAATTTGATTCTTGAACTTGATAAACTCCTAAATGAAAGGTGTAATATTGGTATGCATGTTCTCGGACCTGGGATACTATGAAAACTTTCATAAATAAATGCACTGATATAAATGGCTTCTGATGCTTTTGATGGGGGTGGTTTCCAAGCAGCAGCCAACAGGCTGTGTCGGCGAGGGCAGCGCCCAGCTAGGGTGACTTAAAGAATGCATTGTGCTTGTCTAATCCAGACCAGGTTCTTAGTATAGTCTCTTATTTCTTTCTACTTTCTCAGACAGAAACAAAGCTAAGTCTCTTTCAGTGTGTTTAGAATCATTGATGAGAATATAGACTTGCCAAGGTCACCTTGGACAGCCCACTAATTTCCTGTCTAGTCTTTTGAGTGGACAAAGAACACAGTGTCCAGTCCTTTCTGTGGAGTCTACAGGACAAACAACGTGGATTCATGGGTTTGTGTCCTTGATGCAATAGCTGCGTTTGCTCCTGTTTGGAGCACCATGGAGAAACAGCATGAAAGTAAAAAGAGTACACTAGAAGTAGCCCCAAGGCTTGGATTAAAACAAACACCTCCTCCCCAAAATCATCTACTTTATGATTTTTCATCCTTTCTCAGAGGTCATCACAGCCCACTGTTCAGCCCTTTCAACTCTCTGCTTTAAAAGTTAGGGAACCTTTGTATATTTTCTTTGCAACCAAATTCAAACATTTTACAAATATGGGAAGAGAGACTTATTTTTCCTAGCAGTCGGTCCATGGACCCAATATTTATTTCTAGAGAAGAGTTTTTTGGTTTGGTTTCACTACGCAGTTCAGGCTGGCCTCAAACTCACAGTGATCCTCCTGCCTCAGCCTCCCAAATGCTAGGATTACAGGCGTGTGCCACCATATGCAGCTCCTAGAGAATCATTCTGAGCTGAGTCTTTTTATTGCCATTTCAGCTAACATGACCTCCTCTTAGGCTGTGCTGAGGAGCAAGGGACTGGAGGCAGGTGGTAAGGACATTCCTGTTTGCCTTCTGGCCTTGGCGCCTGCCAGGCCCTCCTGCAGCTTGTTCCCACCTCACACCACGGAGTGCCTTCTCATGGCGAAGTCCACGCATGCGCTGCTCCGCAGGGAGTCTTTCTAAATGCCTGCCAAGGGGCTGCTGGCCGTGTCTGCACCCTCGGTCACTGGGTCACTGCGTCTTCTCTGTGACAGTCCCAGCTGTGCGGTTAATTTACCTTCACATGAGAATCAAAACTCCCCCAAACACCCTGGAGGCCCAGTCCAAGCTTTACCTTCTAGTGTGCGTGTGTGTGTGTGTGTGTGTGTGTGTGAGCGTTTTAATTTTAAAATGAAAAAAAGAATAGAAACAATGATACAAAGTTTCAAAACAAAATAATAGGAGATTAACAATGGTTAACTCTTTGAGTGTCGTTATCTTCAAAGTAGTTGTTCAGATTACAAGACACAGGCATGAAAAACATGACCAAACAGTGGAACAGGGAAAGCACAAACTTTTTGATGAACTAACAGAAATTAGTGCTATAATTACCTATCTGTGTGTCTGTCCATCCAAGTATCTGTGTCTCTATCTGTTCATTATCTTTGCCTTCTTTCTGTCCCCCTCTCCCCATCCCACTTATTCTTTCCTTTTGAGCAGTTTCTTTCCCTTTCCCTTTCATAATTATCTATTGTACATTTTGTATCTTATTTACTCTTTAAGTTTTTTACACTAGGGAGGCAATACGATATTTACACGCGTCTGATTTATGTCACTTACAAGTGTGGTCTCAAGTTGCATTCATCTGCCTAGAAAGGCCTCACGTTTGTCATTCATTCTAGCCGAGTAATACTCCATTATATAAAAATATCACCTCTTTCTCATCCAATCATCAATTGATGGGCATTTGAGCAGTTTTCAAGATTTAGCTGTTCCAGATTGCGCTGCTGTAAACATGGGTGCACATACACTGCTGTGGAATATTTCCAATTCTTCCAGGAAAATACATACAAGGGAAATAGCTGGATTGAATGGGACCTCCAATTCTAGCATGGTTTTATCATGTTTTTCATGTTCTGTTTATTAAAATAAAATAAACCCTAAGGGAGGCACATGCAGGCATGACGGTAAGTGAAGAGGCAGATTCTTGCTGTCCTAGACAGAGAGGGTCAAACCGGTTAAACAAATACTAAGCCCATATACCTGAGCCTGTTAAATGCCACGTACACCAAGGATGTGACAAGTCTCGCTCCAGTGTGGAATAAGAACATTTAGCATCTCAGGCTCTCGGCCACACAGGCCGCTTCCTGAGGAACCAAGTGTCTTGTGCTCTTGGGGTCCCGGTTACTTTCCAAATGCTGAGAGCCTCGAGTCCTGAGAAACACGGTAAATAAATCCTTGGCCAAATTCATGACCTGCTGCTGCGCCTGAGGCAGAAGGAAGTGCGGTGGGGGTGGGGTGTTCACCTAGGAGCTCATCAGCGAGTCTGGTCCCCTCACTGGCAGTGTTCGGTGGCACCTGCCGCCTCCTCGCTTTCTTGCTCTAGCTTTCTTTCCCCCAAGGATCACGATGTCTTCCAGATGCACTGAGGTCCCAGGACACCCTTAGTGAGCGCTGCTCCCACCTAAAACTCTACTGGGGATGAGTCATGTGGTTAATATTCTCTCTTTTCCTCTCAGAAACTGAGTTCACACTGAAACGTAGAGCAATTCTTTAAAACAACAACACCGCATAAAGGACGGAGGGATTTTTCTGTTTCGATATGTTCATTTCTTAAATTTCAAAATAGCAAATTACTAAATATGTTAAATGAACTATCAAAGCCAAAATCAGAAGAAGCAACTGTTATGGAAGATGACAGAAGATGCTAGTGCGTAGAATAACCCACAAAGGCGCACAGTGTGTTCTCTCCCTCCGAGGGCACTAACTGGGGAGGTGCTACAAGGACTTGCACCACCGAATGTGACGGTGGCATCTGGGGACAGTTGGAACCAATCATGGACCTTGAGATACCTAAAGCTGAGCTAGTGTTTCCCTTCTGAGAATAACGAGATGATTTGTGAACAAGCATTGAGGCATCTTTAAGCTGAATTAGATTTTCATACTCATGACTGTTCACATTTTAGGTTTCACTCACATTTCCCCACAGCCCGTGTCAGTCAGAGAGCCGTCCAGGGCAGAATTCAGACCACGCGGTTGTAACAAGGAGATGTTAATGAAGGAACTGCTCGTAGAGGTGTGGTGGGCATAGGAGACAAAGTGGTGGTGGATCAGACACGAAGAAAGCGAAAGCAGAAAGCTGTGTCACCGGGTCAGGGAGCGAAAGCTGAGGAAAGGACTGCCCAGTGGGACTGCGGAAACGGAAGGCTGAGGCAGCTCCTCAAGGCAGGGAAGAAGAGGGGAGGGAGGGGAGGACAAGGGGACGGGGAGGTAAGGAAGAAAAGGTGGGGAGAGGGGGTGTCAGAGGGAGGCCAGAGCTGGGGTACCGAGAAAGCTACAGTCTGTCCTTCATCTGCTCTTCCAAGTCCTGCTGAAGTTTAGAATTAGTGACCCTCAAGTGGAGGCCAAGTGGGTCTTTTTGCTGAGCCATTTACCGGTGGTTTTCTCACTGGCTCATTTTCTTATGGATTAATTTATTTTTGGACCTTGAGGTCTACTTTTCCCTGCTGCCTGTAGGGAACTCTATAGTCACCGTGCGCCTGACTGATTTCTTGGCTTCTGATTTCCTATCTGGGTTAGAGATAAGTTTCCACTTTAGTATCAGCTCCTCACTGTTAGCATTTGCTGAAAAGAATTCTGAATAAGCTTTATGTACTTGGTATTTTCTGTCACATCAGGGGTGAAATATTATTTCTTGCAAACTTTTGCAGTTGTTTTCCAGAAACGGTATTTTTGCTCTTTCTGTTTCCCAACTGTTATGTGAATTTGACAATAAGGTAAAATTTTTATGACTTTGAAGTAATAAATATAAAATTGGCTGATTTTTAAATTATTGACATTTAAAACATTTTCATTTATTTTAGATTTCTGTATAGAACTTTTTTCAAAATTTTGGATCAAAGTTCAAAATTAGCTTAGAAGTAAATTTTAAAATAGTATATTCTTAAATATCAAATGCATAATTTGTAGCATTATTAATAGAAATGAAGCCAAAGGTTTAAAATAATATGTTCCTAGTTTACATCAACTTTTATCTCACTTATCCATTCATTCCTGAAGCAAAATATTTATTTAGTGACTATCGCCATATGTCATTGAACAAAAATAGTCATGAATTTTAAGTAGCATCTTGATTTTAACAGCATCAACGTGTGGGGGAAACATACACTTTAGAACTGATAAACTAATAATTCATGTGTAATCTATTAAGAATAACTTGTGGTTGGGAAATAGCTGATAACAGGATTTATAACTACAGATAAAGCAAATAAAGTGAAGTTATCTGGTCCTAATTATTATTTTTTTATGCTGTTTTGGTGTTTTCAGTAAGTCTATTTTAATGTATATTTCTTCTGTTATACTTCTTTGATATTCCTGCATTAAGATTACAGAATATATTAAGCATAGAATTTGTCTTAGTTATTTTTCTTATTGCTGAGACAAAATACCTGACACCAAAACTTAAAGGAATAGAAGTTGATTTCAGCTCAGAGTTTGTAGCAGCATCAATCCATAGTTGCTTGGCTACAAGTCAGGGCTGTGTGGTAGAGGAGCATCACAGAGGAGAAACAGTCCATGGCAGGGTAGGTAGGAGGCATCAAGCAGAAAGCCTCCCTTTCCCTTTTATTCCATTCAGGCTTCAAGCCTATTGGTTGGTGCTACTCAGACCTAGAGTGGAGCTTCCATTATTCACACCCAGATCTATGCTAAACCAAAGAGTGAACTCATTTTGGTATCACATCCTTAATCCAGTATCACACACCCATGACCCAGCCAGCTCCAGGAAGCCTCACCTGTGAGCACATGATACTTTGGAAGGATATCTAGAAAGAAGCCATCACAGAGTCTTGGTGATGGAAAAGACCCTCGAGCTCATGCGGTGATCTAAGGCAGCCTCTCATTCAGAGAGGAGGGAATCAGTCAGGCCAATCTTTCATAGTCGTCTAGGTGGTCAGTAACAGATTGGAGGTTTAAATCTCATTCTCAAACTCTTGTTCTAGGTTTTGTCCATTTCTACGGTGTAGTTTTAAAGAGGTAGAAATCCGTGACTAGTACCACATGTTTCTACTATATTTTTTTTTATCAAATTCATATATCGACTCCAGTGCTAATATCTCACTTTAGTGCTAGGGTTTAACTGTAATTTACCTGGTATAAAAAGGGTTAGGAATATCTTTGTGTCATCTGTAGGCTGTTTTAACAACAGATTTGAACATAGGAAAATGTCATGTTTCTTGTTGTTTTAAATGGCTTATCCAATCTGCTTTTGACTATTCTGTCTCCCTTTTAGAAATAAAAATTTTATTTTAAAAGATATGAGTAATCTGTATGCATAAAAGTAGGATATATAGAATTTGATCATTTATTTAATCCTTAATGAGCAGTTAATTTTCAATTTCCATGATGAGTGTTCTCAGATATTTAATTTTATTGTACTTAATAATGAGATAATTTCTACCTCCACTTCATTTCCATTACCTACATTAATACATTGTAGAGTCATATAGAAATAGTGAGATTCAGACAGAGATGTATATTGAACACTTTCAACTATCTTTTATTTTGTTATGAGAACCATTCTTGTGCTTTTAATCTGCTTTCTGGTATACTGCTGTCTAAATTCACTTCTGTATTATTGATTACGTGAAAAGAAAATGCTTGTCCTGATATTTTATATATTTGGTGAGCAGCATTCATTACACAAATTTCCTAAATGTTCAAAGATAAATTATTTTTCAGCATAAGTAGGAAATGATTGGTAGTAATTTCATTGAGTAAACAAAATTGATTTGCTTCTGATTGTAACTACCACACTCTGGCACTGGATTTGTTGAACTGTTAATGCAGATTAAATGTTTTAACATTCAAAAAAACATAACTGAAAATGAATAATTTCAGGAGGCTTCTTATACTCCTTAAAAATCCCCATAATATAGTTATGCACATCAGTACCACTTGATTTTCTTCATTTGGGCTAAAAAGTTAGAGTTTTGTATCCACTTCTGCTTGCCAATGATTTGTATTGTACAGCTCCTATTCACTTTCCCCAGCTAACCTTAAATATGAATCTTGGCTCAGGCTCCTAACTGGCTGTGTGATTTTTGTCACACTGCTTGATCTTAGACTGAGCTTTCATATGTGTAGAATATAGAAAATGAGAAACTTTGTTAGATTATTCTGAAAATGTAGCAGGATGATGAATATAATTTTTTGATTCAGCTCACATTGTTGCAGACATTTTAACCACTGGTTTTATTTTTAAATATTTATCCACACAAAAAGAAACGGTAGATTGCCAGAGCTAGGGGATGTATCAGCTACCGCAACCAGATGTTAAGGCTTGGAGGGGGCTGCATTGATAATTGTTCTGGTCCCTCTGCAAAACCAGGAGCAGAGAGCAATGGGGAAGATTATGAATAGAAGAGCATAGAGCAACACAGCTCAAGCTCAGGAAGCTATGCCCAGGGAAGCAGGGTGAGAGTCAGCTAGCATTGTACAAAGCATGTATCCAAGTACAGGAGACTTCCTTGGAGATTGATGGAGAAGTTATTAAAACTGAAATATAGCTGCAGCTATAAAAATAAAGCCAATGAAGACAACACAATTGTGAAAGCAGTGACTCTATTTTTTTAAATCCAAAGCAAACTCTACCGCCTTCAAAATTTGTACTTTAATATTTCTGCATTTGAAATTGATCTCATAGTTGAAGTCAATGTCATGTTTTTCCCTCACTGAATTAACTTAATTTTATGGCTGGTAATCAACTCACATCTCTGCATAGAGGGCCTAAGATAATACGTGCTCTGCTACATTAACCACTGGGCTTTTACCAAGTGCAGGTGAGGTTAGGAAAAAATGGTTCTTATTTAAACCCGTTCCTAAAATGAATTGTGTTAAGACATGTTTTAATATGATAAACAGAAACAGGATGTAGAATATAATGAGACACTGAAGAAGACATTTTGCATTGTTTTGATCAATTCCTTATGACTAGACCGATATGTTATTTATGGTTTGAAGGGGGTAGGTATGTGTTCAGTAGGTAGATTTCATCTCACAGTATGGCCAAGTCACTTTGGATTAAGATTTATTATTTCCTTCCTGAAGTCCTGAATTAGAAGCATTCCATTTTAAAATAATTAGCAAAATACAACTTTGCATTGCATAAATAGGTGCGAGGACCCAATAGATACCTTACTTATAAAAAGAGCAGGAATCTTTTGGTGAGGAGGGGGTAGACCAGAAGTAGCCATTGTAAGAATTTTGAGATAAACCCATTTCTGTTTGGAGACCGTGTTAACACCCCATCCTGCGCTTCCTTGGGCTCCATTTGGTTCCTGAAATTCCTCAGCTGTCAAGCTCAGAGCTGGGCCTCCACTCAACCTTCCCAGCCTTGCTCCCACTGTGGTGTCTTCAGAGTCCAAGGAAACATCTTCCTCTGAGCACCCTCTGTTTCTTTCCTGTTCCCCCAATGCAACGCATAATCTTCCTTCCATTCTGAATTATCCCGTGTTCCCCGTCTCTGTGACAAAATCCTAACCAAGCTCCAAAGCGCGGCTCGAATTGCGGTCATCCAGTAAGACACTTTTCTTAATCACCATAGTATTAATCCCTGTTCTTAATTCTTCCAGCCACCATGCATTTCACCTCTGCTTCTAGCATTTGCTACGGTTAGTTTTCATTACCCTAATTTCTAGATTGCTCTCATGATCTTTCCTAGTATGGTTTATACATTTACTGAACACGTAATGTGTTTGGAATGTAACAGTACAGAGATGAAATTGCCTTATTCCCTCCATTCTAGGAACTGAAGCCTAATGAAAAAGCACAAAAAGAAAATCTCATAATGCAATGTAAGTGCCACTGTAGCCATATAACAGAGTGTCATGGGATACAAAAACTGTGACACCTAAATTAACCTTTGCTTTAGGAAAAATGAGGGTCTGGGTCAGAAAAAACACTTGCAGTATATTTAACACTATAAATAACCCCTTATTGATTCTCTCCTCTAAACCATTTTAGGTGAAGTTCTCTTGTTTTGGGGATCCTACCTCATGATCATTATGATCATTAAAAAAACCACACTTTCTCCTTCTAATTATTTGCGCAAACCTGTTTTAATATGTATTTCACCTCTCTCTCACTGTGTGTTTGTGTGTGTGTGTGTGTGTGTGCATGCGTGTGTGTGTACATGCTGTGTATTTCTATGTCTGTTTGCCTGGGGGTGTAAAACCTCGACTGGGTTCTACTCAGTATTTCTGTACACTTGTTACTCTGCAAATATCTGTTTCATGACTGCACACCCTTAGGCTATGGTGAATTCTTTTTTGGGGACATGCTGCCGCCCCCTCTTAGTCACATGTGACACACAGAGCAGGCATTTGGTCACTGTAGAGCTAGATGGATTAATGTGTCTGTGCACATTTTTTCCCTCAGGACGAAAAGGTCTCTTGCAATTTTTAGCTGGAATGTATGCGTGCTCTTATTACTATATATAGTCCGTAACTATACAGAGGAAAGGCTTTGAGGGTGGAAGAGACGGATTTGCAAGCTGGAGAGAAAAAGAAAAGCACCAGGGGAGAGGAGATGGGTGGAGGGAGAAGTCCGCTGTGTAGGAAGGTGGTAAAGCGAGACACAAAGTGGCAGTAAACCATTTGAAAATGGTCCCGGAGAGCTCACTATTTTAAATTCATCTTTGCTGACAAAGTCTACCATTTTTGTGCCTTTGAGAAAAGAAGAGATTTAGGTTGGGGAAAAAGTGGAGAACTTCAGCTTTCCATGGAAGAAATTATAATGAAGTAGTGAATGACAAATTTATTAGGAAAGAGAGAAGAAAAGAGATCATTGCCATGGAAACACGGGCATTTAGAGACACTTGAAGAGATAACTTCTTATTTTAGCTAAGGAAATGAATAGTACAAAGTTGCTACAGCTTGGTACATTTTACTTTTTGATATTCCTAGGCATTTCACAACATGCTTTTCAGACCTTAGAAATTTTATCTATGAGAATTTCTTCTTGATTTTATGAAAATGTTTCTTATCTTTAAAATCCATTTATAAGTATATTCATCTTATATGGTATGGAAGCATTATTTGGTAAATGTGCATCTTTTTTAATTTGCTTTCTTGAGTATAACGTCAATAATGCCATCTTTCTTAATGAAACTTTAAGTATTGCTTTTAATTTGCACTGACTAGAAGCAGAAAACATAAATACAAAGACAAGATTGCTACCAATGGGATGCAATAAAAGCAGGTTCAACTGTTCTACAGACACATTTTCATATGAGATTTTTCCCGCGTGCTGAATTTCATTTTGGTTCTCTTGGCCTTCTGCTTCCTACAGAAATGCAGAGGAGTCACTGTTGAGGACAGCGTGGCTTTAGCTCACTAATGTGTAGAAATCGTGTGATCCCAAATCGTCCCAGGTGTACAGAAACATATCCTACATGAATTTGAATTCAGTGCATGCTAGTAAATGTTAGTGTTGCCCGTAAGTTTGTAGGGTTCAATTTTAAAGTTCTTGCCACAAAATCTTTCAGCTAATATGTCATGAAACAATTCCTGACTGTTTCAGCCATGACATGCTGACATGCAAAGAGCTCACTCAAAATCTGTGGTTTTCTTCCAGATGCTTATAACCTGAAAGGTCACACTTAGGTGGTGTTTTCTTTTTTGGAGAATTGCTTTCCCCTTTTTCGGGGTGAGGTAGCTTTCCAGAAAAAGGGTACATTGCCCTCTGGTGGATGCTAGGCACCCGATTATTATGGATTCTTTATATCTGAAAAAGTAGGCTATAAAAAAGCCTCTTTAGATACTGTTAGACTGTGTTTTCCATGACCTTGGGAAGAGACAGTGTGTTGATATTTCACACTGTGCAGACGACTAAAAACCCTCTCATTTTCAGAAGTTTGCGCAACTTTACAGGTGGGGGGAACTTTCAGGTGAACTTGGCCAACTTTTCATTTTGAGCGGGAGGCACAAAGAGGTTTGGTAGCATAAGGAAGGCAGGAGCTCTTGTTTGTCAGTGGAGCATAGCTCGAGGGCCCCTTGTCCGATACCCTCATCTCTGTAAACCAACTCCTAAGCCTCCAGCATAAGTGTCCTCACCTAGGGAGCTCACTCTGCCCCGGGGTCTTCAGTGCACATTCCTAAGAAGAACCTTCTGGACTCCACTGAATCCCATGGAAGGTGTGTAAAATGTAACCAGGAAACAGCGATTAACCTTTCCTGTCAAAAGACACAAGTCCAAGTCAGTACCAAGCAAAGGAGAGGCGTGGCCTCTTCTGCAATCATTTGACTGACACTGTCTTTCTGCCTAGTTAGCGCCGACATTTTCCACCTGGCAATGCGTACTTTTTTGGGCATCTCTCTGAGAGTCGTACTATTATGAAAACTGTTTTGCCAGTTTTAGTTTGCAAAGTCAATGTTTCTTGGAGGGGAACATCCAGGGAGCTCGCCATCTATCTAACAGCTGGAGGTGATGTGTTCCCTTTCATAGAGTGAACCTGGCCATTTTGAGAATTTGGCACCTGAACAATGCGGCCTTTCAACAAGGCTGACAGACGCCCAACTCCCTGGGATTCTGTCTTTCCACAGAAAAGAAAAAAAAAAGAAAAGAAAAACTGGCTGGAGTGAGGTTATTGAACTGCACATAATAAAAATGTCCTGAGTACCTGCAGTATTTCAGGTACCTTACTAGAGTGGAGGGTATATTCTAGCTATATATCGAAAGTTTGCAATCTAGTTAGGGAGGAAGGCAAGCAAGCAGAAGACTGACTATAATATTTTGCATGATAGAAATAAAAGCACTGAGCAAAGACTTCTGCTGCAGTTATGAAACCAGAGCGAGGTGCTCGGGGGTGAATGTGAGATCAGCTGCCAAGCAAACAAAAACAGTCCTATTTCTCTGACATAAGTTGTACCTAAGCCTTATCATTAAAAAAAAATCAGTCACATCCTTATAAGAAAAATATTTGCTCCTGTGTGGTGATTTCATAGCAGCCCTGTTCTGGTGATGGTGGGGTCCTCCTGGACCTTAGGAGACTCCGGAAGAGGGTCTGGTCCTGCCGTGTCCGATCTGAGTGAGGAGGCCCAGACCATCGGGCTCCCCTGCCCGCATCTGAGCTCCTTTCTCACGGCCTTACCTCGGAAGTAAAGCCAGAGAGTGGGGCTGGGCGCTCTGCGTTTGATCTAACTCTGGATTACTTAGGGCGGTGACTGTATTTCTCCAAGCCTGTTTCATGGCATTCGAGGGAGAAGTCAACGTGACAGTGTCAACTAAAGGTTTAGAGCTTCACCCGGAGGGTAAAGTCTCAGTACTGTAGGAAACGCTTGCAGAAGACCTGTGTAACCAGGAAGCCGTGAGGAGCCTCGGTGCCCACGGTCCTAGGAGTCCAGTCCCGTCACCCCAGCCTGGGTCACCCTCCTCCTGCAGCCCCTCCACACTTCCTCTCTGCTCTCCTCTGGCAGTTTCTTCCTTGCAATATGATGATCAGCTGTGGTATAACTTTGCCCCCCCCCCCCGCCTTACAGCTTTTGAAAACAAAGTCCTTTGCAGACGCCTTCGTGTTTTAGGTGACCACAGATCCAAAGGGGGGCGTCAGATAGCCTCGTCCTCCCCAAAGCAAGTATCAACTGAAACTGCACCCGCAAAAGTCTCCAGAACTCTGCTGGGTCCTTCTCTGGCGTCGCATGAACCACATTAGGAACAGCAGCGTAGTTTTAGGTGCTGACCCCGAGGACCCCGAGAACACTAACGCCATGGAGGAGGACAAGGCGGGGAAGGGGGAAAAGAGTGTATGACTCGGTGCTGTGGAACCCTCACCCCAGGAGGAGAAGGCGGAGGGAGACACGAGGGCGTTTCTTCCCAATAGAGCAACGCGGTGTATGAGCGCGCTCCTTCAGGGAGAGCGGGCCAGCGCAGAGCAGGGGCTCTCCAGGCTGGGGACCCCTTAGCGAGTCCCGTGCTGTACGGGTGCTATAGGTCAGTCACAGGTGGAGCCTGCGTTTTAGGCGACACCCTCCGCCCCTGCAGACTCACTCTCTGTGTCCGGAAAGATTCCGGGGAGACGGAGGCCCACGGTTCTACCCTCAGAAAAGGACTCAGAAGGTCTCCGGTTTGAAGCTTTCTGTGTGGATTTATAATGGAAAACACGCTCCATGGCTTCCTGGTCAGAAAAATGTTAGTACCGAAGCTTCTTGCGAGGAAGAGTCAGGTCGCGCTTTGCTTTTACTCCTGGCCGCTTGTTATCCGTTCTCTAGTCCTGGTTAAGCCACGCGCTTGTTTAAGAAAAGCTTGCTGGAGAAAGTTATGCTGGCAAAAGACAACAGACCTTAAGCCGTCTGAGCAATGCCCTTTAAAAATGGTGGGAACGTAGAGATCGCATAATGTGCAACCGTACCGCTTCAAATCGCACGGTTCAGTGGCATTGGGTACATTCTCAGAGTTTTGTAGCCATTGTCATTGTCACCAGAGTATTGTCATTACCCCAAGAGGAAATCCCGTCCCGCTAAACCCACGGCTCCTCGTTCTCCTCTCTGCGGGTGTCTGGTCAGTGCTGGTCCTCTTCCCACCGCAGCTGTATGAATTCGCCCATCACCGCCCTCCTGTGGGCGGAAGGGCTCAGTGGGTAGCTTTGGGTGTCGGTCTCATTTCACTCAGCGTGTTAAGGCTTCACTATGTCATAGCATGCATGTGTTTTGTTTTTTCTTTTAGCCAAATCATATTCCATTGTGTGGCTAGACTACGTTTTATTTGTCCATTTGTCTGTTAATAGACGTACAGGTATTTCAAAATTCAGGTACTGTGAATAGTGATTCTGTGAGTATTTTTATACAAGTTAATATTGGAATAGCAATTTTCAGGAGTTGAGGGTATTTATATTTGCTGAGTCATATGATAATCTTTTGTTCAACTTATTAAGGAACCCTCTTTTTATTTTTTAAATAAATGTTTAAAAAATAACTCCCAGGCTGGTTCACAGGTATTTTAGGGAGTTAGGAAAAGGTGTCAGGTGTCAGGAAAAGGTTTCACTTCTTCAGAGATTTGGTAATATCCTCTTAGATAGGAAAATAGAAAAAGTACCATGCATAAAGCGCCTACCCAGCTAGCACGAGGTTGTGAGTTCCATCCCCAAAACAAAACACAACACAACTAAGTAAAAAAATTATCAAAATTATAATCCTGCAGGTGAAGTTTAAGGAAAGGCATAGATCTAAAGGGTGAGGGGGTGTCTGCATGTCTCGTATCATCTCCTTTCATAAGGAGCTAGGGGAGGCCTGGCCTGGCTGCTTCCCGGTGGACCTCTGACAGCGTACGGTTGGACGACATTGCCAGGCCAGTGTGCTGGTTCACCGTGAGCTTCTCCTTGTCAGGAAGAAATATACTTGAACATTTTTAGATCTTTCTTTTCAAGAAACACTGGAAATGTGAATTTTCATGCAATCTAGCTTTTAAATCTTGGAAACTCATTACATTTAAAATAAAAGGAAACAATAAACATTGTGTGGGCCAAGCCAAACAAGACTGGGTGCCCACTGACTACCGCTACTTTCTCCGTGTGAGCTTGGCGCTGCTTAGAGGGTTACAGGGCGATGTACCCGGTGATTGCTGATGTGTTTATAATAAATACCACAGTCCAGGCATTGATCTAAGCATCTGCTTTTAACGTGTTATGTTAATTTAATTCTCATGACAATTCAATGAGTAATTTCACTGCCACTGTTCTTGTAACACACTTTTCAAACTGCTTCAGTTACGTATTTTTCAAGTTGACTTTCTTGGTACATCAGAAGCTTCTCACAAGTAACAACTATGTTCTGTTTATAATTATGACCCCAGAACTAAGTCCTATGCCAAATATAGATATTCTGCCAATTTTGGTTAACAGTGCATGAATTATATCTGTCCCTGCATATAATTCTAATGGTGGAAAAATCACTAATATTCAAGGTTTTCTATGTGCTTAAGAGAGGGTCAGGCGCTTGGCATGGATATTACCCTGGGGTTACAGGCACAGTGTGAAGAAATCGGGTACTTAGACTCTGGAAGCAGAGGTAGACTGATAGGGGTGTTGCTCCCACCAGCTGTGATTTGCATGATCTCAGTCAAATGACACATCTCCATGTGCCTCATTTTAATTATCTTCAAAACGGTGACCACGGTGCACAGAAGAGCTCTGTCTTACCGTCCTAGCGTCAAAATACTTAGAACAGTGCTCTGTACTGTTCTAAGTATTTTGCAGGAATTGGTTCTCTTAATGGCACCCAGTTATGGATTTCGTGGGGTCTATCCCACAAAAGTGGATTTTATGGGGTCTATCGATAACCACTGGGCACAGTTCTTATCATTCTGCCCACTTTAGCAGATATGAAATTGAACCGCAGGGACTGGGGAATTGTTCAAGGTTCCCTGGCCAGGAATCTGCAGAAGTGGGGTGTACTCAGTGCTTGGTACAAGGCTTTGTCCTCTGCCCATCTTGCCGTATGACTCTTACTCCTGCCCCTTCTCCTCTCCAGCGAGGCGGCATCCACGGCGGCCCCAGAACCCAGTGAAAGTCAGCAGTCTCCTCCTTCTCCATCCTGCCCAGGTGTTTGTGGGCCAGATGGCTTTGTACAAAATTGTGAACCTTTTCCTCTGTCATTATCTTAAAGTGTACTTTAAATATTATCAATAGATTTTTAGATTTGATCTTTTTCTTTTTTCTTTTTTTCCTGTACCACAGCCTAGCATAGGCCCTGATATAAAAAAAAATAAAGAAAAGAAAAGAAAAAAAAAAAAGCAAAGCAAAGCAAGCCTGTGACAAGTGAGATTCTAGAAGGGCGTAGAACTGCGCTATACCCTGATCAAAGGTTACACTTGTTCTCTTGCCTGTGGGTCGCTTACAGCTTTGGGGCTGGGCAGTACAAGAAGGAATGGGGGCTCCACTCACCCCCCTCCCACAGCTCCACCCTGTCACTTAGACTTTGAGTTCGGGCCTGGCTAGGCGCTCAGGCTCCCGCGCCGTTTCTGAGCTGCTTCACCAGGGACACATTCCAATCACAGGGCTTCACGCCCGCGGTAGAAATGCGATCTCAGTGAGGGCTGATTTTCTGTGAGCTGATCTAGGAATGAACATGTTCGCTCTGATGACTCACGAGTTGCTGTGTTTTTCTGCCTCTCTCCTCTTCCCTTGGTCTGCCTCAATCCCAGATGCTTCCGAGTGAAATGTTACTATGTCTAGTTTAAAACTCTTCCTCGCTGAGTTGTGTGCTCGTTGGTGACTTGAGCGTGCTCGAGGGTTCTAGAGGGTTCTCGTGGCCTCTGCGCCTAGGAGCCCGCGGAGACCACGTTGGGAAGATACCACCTGAGCTGCTGGCGCTCCGAATGCCCCCTTGCATCCTCTGCAGAGCAGTTCATCAAGTGTGTGTCACGTATTTTGCATGTGTTCCTGTCCAGCCACGTGTGATGTGGCACAACAAACGCCAGTATATTGAGGGAGCCACTGAGAACGCCCTGATGGAGAGAGCAGAGGAAGGTGTTCAGAGAAACCATTAAAGGAGTTAATTACACACAGCTTGACCAAGCGAGACGGAAAGGAGAGGTAATGGCTCTCTGCTACTGTTTGAAGACAGTAAATGGCGAGGAGAAAAAATGTTTTACAGAATACAGTGAAGGGTTATTAAGAGAGATGAGGAATAATTGAGAATGGGAATATTGAAATGAAGCATGTAGGAGCTCTTTTAAAATAAAATTTAGGAAGTAGTCTTTGCAATTAGGATGTGGAGCCCTTTCTTCAAAGAAGTAAAAATAAGTATAGAAATATATACTAGTAAATTTCAATCATAATCTTTATCAGGCAACTTACATGACATTTTTCTAGTGCTTACTAATTTCTTATTTGAGCAATCCTTTCACTCTAAGAAGGATTCATTCTGTCACTAAATGTTTCCATATCATGTGTTCTGAAAACTCAATGCATTGATCTGTATAAGGTAGATCTAGGGTACCATGACTGAAACAAGTTATTTGTGTTGGTGCATTTCTGAGAAGAATGCAGATGTGTTGAATAGCCTGTGACATTTCCATGTCCTTGTTTCACAGTATTTTCTTTCTCTGCAGTGTTATTCTAGGTTCACAGGAAAATGGTGTTGAAATATTACAAACTCACCTGTTTCAGTCAGTTGCTCATTGCTGGAACACAATACTTGACACTCCTAACCTAGAGGAGGGGAGGTTTCTTCTGACTCAAGGTTACAACCCACATTTGGCTGGGTCCAAGGCAGGAATGGAGAGACGGAGAGGCACAGCCGTCCAGAGTCTGCTCGGGTCATGGTGGCCAGGAAGCAGAGAGCAAAGGGAGGAAACGAGGTGAGAGACACACATGCCCAGGTGCTGTCCCCAGCGACCCACCACTTCTGATCATGCCTCACTGCCCAACTGCACACTCAATCCTGAGCTCACCGGTGGATAGACTTACTGATGGGGATGGCACCCCATGGTCTGACTGCCTTCTAAAATCCCTGCCTGCGTGCATGAGCCTTTGGGGGAACAGTCTTTAAATTTTTTTTTATTTTAATGTAATATAGATATATAAAGAAAATATAAAAAGCACTCTTCTATGAAAAACTAAACCACAGCTTCCTAACAAAATAATTAAAGAATAACAGTAGTTATTACACTATATATCATAAAAGAATAACCAAAATATCCTTGATGTAAGCTATTGCATCCCCCTCCAAAAGACTTGTGTGCATCTTGTTATGTGAAATGCATTTATTCCATCTCTAAGAGTTGCCCGAGTTTTAATAGTTCCAGCACTACTGAAAAAATCCAAGTCCAAAGTCTCCTCTGAGACGTAAGGCAAACTCTTAAGTGTGAGCTCCTATAAAAATAAAAGAATGTAAAGTTAAATGCTGCTGAGATACAATAGTGCAGGGCAAACATTCCCATTCCAAAAGGGAAGAATGGAGGACAGAAAGGAATGGGACCAAAGCAAGGCCGACACTCCGAAACGCAGCGTTAAATCCTGTAGTTCCGTGCCCAGCACGTGGGGCAAGTTGCCGTGAGGTGTGCCTTCAAAGGGCTTGGACGAATCTGCCTCATGGCGCCGCTGATGGTGGCTCTCCTGGGCTCTCTCTTGAGGTGGCTTTTGTTCACCGCCTGCAGCTTATCTCAGAAGATATTTCTCATTCCTGGCTTCTGCCACGTCCTGGGGTCTTCACTGCAATTGTAAATCTACAGTCACTGCTTCATGCACCACCCCTCAGGGGCACACTGCTAACCTTCTGGGCCAGTGGTGGCAAACCTACAACACATGTGCCACAGCGGGCTGTTTTTAACACTGCAGACACTGACCTAGGCCTCCTCTGAAATCTGGGTGGAAGCTTCTCTGATCCAAGAACTCATGCACTCACTTTTGTATTCTTGAGCCTGGGAAGGGTGGTATCTTGCTGATTTCTAAGGTAACCTCAAGGCATCTTTGCTATTTTCCTGATGCAAAGTACTTGGCTTCTTCTAAATGCTTTTAGTAACCTGTCTCCTCTGTTCTAACTTTTGAGGGCTTTCCTTCTGGGGAATCTGAAAACATTTTAAATGGGGTTTTTGCTCCTATTTCTTAGTGTGAAACTAGTTAAAAGCAGTAAGCGGTACCCATACCACCCTGAACATTGGGTTACCTCGGAATCTTCTCTGCCAGATTAATTAGTTCACCACCCTTAATCTTAATCTACTGCAGTCTCAGTCCCTGAGTAAAATGTGTTGCAGTTATGGCACAGTGTAGTAATAATTGTTATTCTTTGATTATTTTATTAAGAAACTTTTTTATTTTTTCATAGAAGTCTAGTTCTTTTTCATATGCTGTTTATTAACATATACATACTCTGCCAAACTGTAATTCCATGGTCTTGAGTTCAGCTCTCAGTGGAATCCTTGTTCCCAGCTGACTCCTCCTGAGCCTGGCCTTTACTGATGGCATTTCTGTCATCATTTCTGGTAGAGCTCTGAGCTCTGACCAGCCTCTCCCATCAAGCTCAGTTCACAGAATTCTAGGGCTTCTCTGGCTGGCATCTCTAAAGCTTTCTAAACACCTTCTGCAAACCAGTTCCAAAGGGTTTAAAGCACTCAGTTTGGTAGTCATAGAATTGACTCCATTCCTCATACCAAAATCTCACTTTTTTTTTTTTTTTTTTTTTTGGTGCGGGGACACCCATAGCTCAACATTCAAAAGGTTTGTTTTTGCTTAGAGTTCATGGCCAGTCAGCTCCAAGGCAAAAACGGGAAGGCAGAGGGCCAGGCAGATGAAAAGCTGCTCGTGTTATGGAGGCCAGAGAGCAGAGGAGCTAGCAAGTAGACACAGCCTTTCACATCACACTTCCCACGACCATACTTCCTCTCCCAACTGCACACTCAGCAGCTGAACTGGCCAGTGGACAAACCCACTGGTGAGACGTGCTCCGTGTGAGCCTGTCACCTTTGCAAAGCCTTGCTTTGGGGGAACATTCTCAACCTGAACCGTAACACAAGGCCCCCGGATTCTTAAGAGATTAACAATAGACCATTCCTATAATGTATCATGTGGAAAAAAATAGCATAAAATACAATCATTACTTTTAGAAAACCAACCACTCTCCAAGGATACTAATATTTTTGGGAAGAGCAGACACTGGAATTAAAATTTGAACTTATTACTTGAAATTACTGTTTGGGGGAAAACAAAAGCAAAAGAAAGCTTGACAATACAGGTAAAATTCAAAATATAATTATTGTAAGTATTAGAAAGATGTTAATGTTGGGCTCTATTGCCACAGGAGCTTTAGCTTATAATAAAAATGATGGAAAGTCTATGCATAGTGGGGAACACAGAAACAAACACAGGTACGTCCCCCCAGGGGTTCCCAGCTGTGAATAGGAAGGACCGATTTTAGAGGCAACACTGATGCGTTCACTGTGTGTGATAGGTACACTCTGTTTGGCTTTCTTAGCCTTAATTAGGGCATTATAAATTCTTAAAGGACAAAGCGGTCTTCCATATTACATTGGGTTCTTAGTCCTGACTTTCTAAATGCTCCTTCCTTCTTAGTCTTCCTGGCTCCCTGTTATTGCTCGCCCTACAGGGCTTTCTCTGTGATCTTCTCCTCCATGTATGGAATTTAATTTTGAATGTGCTATTCCTTGTGCATCCTCTGCAGAATTACTGTTTAGTTTTCAAGGGGTAAAGATTCTATTGTTAGTGCAGATTGAGATTAGTTTGCATCTAGTAGGTGTCTGTTGTGTTATCTTAATTCTTACATTCAGACAGTTTAGTGGTGAACAACTGTAACAGCAACATCAAAATAGCACAAAGACACAGAAAATAAAGGTTGCAACCTTAGAAAACCATGAAAACAGCAAGAAAGATGGGAAGACAAAACTAAAATACAAATCCATATAGTAAAATGATCTTACAAAGTCTAATCAGAATAAATAAGTATATAAAATAAGTAAATAAAAGTAAAATATCTATCCTTTTGTGTGCTTCAAAGAACAACTGAGATGGAAAGGAGAAAAGAAGGGAAAAGATTACATACACACACACACACACACACACATGCACACACACACACAAGATAGAGAACTATACTGCTAATCTCTGTAAGTTCATCAGAAAGAACAGTTGAGCTTTCACTGTTTGATTGTTTGATCATTTTTATGTCTACATCTTGTAATCTGAACAACTACTTTAAAGATAACTATATGCAATATATTAACTAGTGTTAATTTCCTATTGTTTTGTTTTGAAATCCTTTATCATCATTTTTATTCTTTTTGTTGTTTTGTTTAATTTTTAAAATAAAAAGTTTAAAAAAATAAAAAATTGATAAAACAGTAAAATACCTGAAAATCAAAGGTGGGTTAAAAAAAAACCTCCTAAAATATCTGGAAAAGAAAGATAATTTTCCCTCAGTGAGCAATATTTAGAGGAAGAACAATTTACAGAGCAGATATTTCAACAGTAATGATTAAAATGGAAAACAGTATTTATTAAGTGATGATAGAAAATAATTTTCAACAAAAATTATGTGCATACTGAAATACTCTTTTAGAAGGACAGTTTTCTGGAAAAAGAGGAAGCAGGAGGAGGAAGAGGAATAGGAGGAGGAGGAAGAAGAAGAGGAAGAAAGAAAGAAAGAAAGAAAGAAAGAAAGAAAGAAAGAAAGAATTGAAGGACACACAAAGCAACCAGAAAACAAACTGGCAGCCACAAGTCCCTATGCAGCAGTAATGACCTTGAATGTGAGTGGATTAAATTCTCCAATAAAAGAAACAGATTGGCTGAATGGATCATAAAGATAAGATCCAGCTGAAAGTTGCCAAAGAAACTCCATTTGCTATGGAGAGCACACATGAACTGGAAGTGAAGAGATGTAAGAAGATGTTCAAATGCAAATGTTGAACAAGAGCAGAGTAGCTCGTATCATAGAAGATGGACATTCAGTCTAAAGCTATGAAAAAATACAAGGAAAGCCATGATGCAATAGTGAATTGTAATTTACCAAGAAGACATAACAATTGAAGGTATATATGCATGAAATGCTAGAACATCTAAATATATGAAGCAGTTACTAACTGACCTGAAGGGAGAGACTGCAATACCGTAACAGCAGGGGACCTCTACGTGTCACACCTCGCAATGGAGGATAATCTAGACAGAAAACCAGTAAAGAAGCACTGAAATTAAAACACGTTTCAGAACAAGTGAGCCTTACAACATATCAGAGCATCTGCTTAATAACAGCTGAACATATTCTTTAGAATAGATCACACATTATACTACAAAACAGATGTGAGTTGGTTTCAGAGAACTGAAGTCATGTGGAGTATCTCTTTGGATCATCATGGTTAAAATAAAAATAACAGGAAAAATCTTGGGAAATACACAAATATGTACACATTACACAACATGTCCCTAAATAGCATTATTTTTTACCAGCCAAGATATGGAAATAACCCAATTGCCCATTAATAAATGAATAGATATGGAAAGAATGACAGATGCACAAATATACGCACATGTGCATGTGCATACACACACACACACACAAATTATTGAACTATCCAGCCTCAAAAATGTACTGGTGCTGTCATTTGTGACAACATGGGTAAACCTGGAGTACATCATGAAAAAGGAAATAAACCAGAGACAGAAAGAAAATGCTGCAAGGTATCACTCATCCCGGGATCTAATAAACTTGAGCTCATAGCAGTGGAGAGGAGAGTGGTGACTTCTGGAAGCTGGAAATGAAGGAGAGGAAGGAGACAGGAGGAGTTACTGATCAAAAGATGTGAGGTTTCAGGTACAGAAGGAGAGGAGGCTTTCGGATCTGCTGCCTGGCGAAGCGGCTAAAGTCAACAGCAAAGTGTGACATGTTTCAAAATAACAAAGTATATTTCAAATACCTCGCCATCAAATAATAGGTATGTGAGGTCGTGGGTAGGTAGCTTTATTTATATACTACGTTGTATACACATATGAAAATGTCACATAGGATAACATAGATTTATGTCACAATTAGGATTTGTCAATCAACAATAATAAAAATGTAAAAAATCAGAACTTCATTGACACCCTTCTCTTGGGTATTAAGTCCCACTAGCCTTTGAGGATTGTTTTTATTATTATTCTACTAAATAATAATGGATTTTGAGAGTCCAAAGCCACCTGACTGCCCAGAACCCATGACCCTTCCTACTTATAGGTGGGTTAACTTTCACTGAAGTTAAGAATTATACAGTACCCACCTTATAGCACAATGTAAGAATTACTCCATGAAAAGGCAGCACACAAAATGTATCACACAGAAAATGCCCCCAAAATCGTCACCCTCACTGAGGGCTGAGCCACTATCCCAAGGCTACGTGGCAGCGGAGGGAATGCTGGTCAGTAAGCGGAAGCGAGGTATAGTAACAGGTTTGGGTCTGAACCATGTCTCCTGTATTTGCTGACTGTGTAACTTGGGAGAAGCATCTTAGGTTCTTGGCATTGCTTTATAAAACAGGGAAGATACAGCACCGACCAGGGCTGCGTGTTTGCAGACAGCCCCTCATCCGGAAGCCCTTTCTGTCTGAGACCGTCCCACAGTCAGGAGACAGAGCTCTACATAGCATGTGTCATGCCCTCAGCCGGGTTCTACCCATTGGAGGCAGCGGTGAGACTGTGAGACGGGAGGTCGTAGAAAGGACTGTCTTCCTCTTCTCAGGTCCTACTGGCTCCTCACCGACAGCCCAGACAGTGAGGCCCCTGATTTCTGCTTTGCTGACACTCACAGCCCATCCTGTCCCTGGAGGCTGCTGCCTGGCAGCGGGGTGAAGTGCCCTATTCTGCACGTCTGAGGCTCTGCCAACCCACATCCTCCCAATGCCTCTAGCTGGAGGGAGTCAGGACCGGCTCGCATTTGCTAATATCTCGGTTGTCTCGGCATCTTCTCTCTCTTTCTCCACCGCTTAACCTGTGTAATAAATTCCCTGTTAAGTCAACCTCCCTGGGTTTGAACTATCTAGCCTGGTCCTCATTTTTATGAGTAGACCCTGAAAACACAGGGTCACAGTAACTCCTGGGGTTACTGTGAGATCAAATAGGAAACCAGTGAGAAAAACCCACATTCTTGCACCCGGCATGGGCACACATTCAAGAAAAGATAGTCTGTTCAGACTTTATCTGGAAACCAGCTTGGAGGACTTACAGATGTTAAGATGGGTCCAGGTCCCATCGGCATCATGAGCCACAACGTTCTCTGTGCTTGGGTGATGAGGAGTCAGCTGCTGAGTGACAGATGTGGTGAACAGAGGCGGAAGGGCTGGATGTCCTGGGCTTGGGCAGTTGGTGGTGTAAACTCTTACTCTGTGTGACCGGTGCTGTGTGTAAAGATCCCGACCTTCTCTTTGCCATGGTGCTGTTTTCTTTTCCTCTGTGCTGTCCTCTGCTCAGATGTCGTATGCCTGAGCCTAGGGAGTCTCCTTTCTCTCCATGGGCACCTCGCTGGTGTACCTAAGCCAAAGTGAGTATCTAGCTGTGGGTCTGAGGTGAAGTGATGTTTAAGCAGTGCAAGATCTGGACAAGTCTCACTGCTCCAAGTTTTCATTGCTTAGCTTCTTTCTTGACAGCAGATCCTCTTGTCCCAGGCCCAAGCCCAAGTTCATGGGCTGTGACATCAAAAGACACAGGTTCGAGTTCTGCCTCTGTCATTTTTTTAGTCAAAGGACATTTGGTCAAATGCATAAGTGGTTTCTGCCTCATATCATTGGTTTCCAGCAGAGACATTTGTCTGTGCTGCGCAGAACCTTTGCTGGAAAATGCTTAGAATGTGCTCAGTCAGTGCGTACGGAGAGTCTTGGCAGTTGTCAGTGTTATACATGTTACCACTTCTTTATTTTCCAGAAACAAAATTCCTTCAGTGCAGGGTTCATGGGTGAAATGTGCTTGAAGTGCACCTTGCCACGCTTCTTTGGGGTAGAGACACCGGTGAGGAAGGCAGAAGTGGTACTTTCCTCTTCTGGAGCTCAGAATCTAGTGGAAAATGAAGAGAAACAGAAGTTATTGCGAAATCATTGTGATTAAGCTTGACCTTTGCCCTGTGTGTCTGCCCTGTGTGGCAGCCACAAATTCTCTCCAAAGAAAGTAAAGAGCTTTTTAAAAAGTAACCCAGATCAGCGTTGCCTGAGATCCGCGACGTGCCATGTTGGACCTTGGGTCACTGGGAAAACAGGCAGCCGGTTCACCCCTCTGGTGGGCAGCTGTGAGCCTAGCAGGGCGCGGGCTAAGAATCAAACATCCAGCCCCCCCGCCCCCCCCCCAGCAAGTGAGAGCCGGAGAGCTGAGCATGTCTTGCGAGTTTGACTATATGCGATATAGCAAGTAAGGGGGATTTTCTTCTGCCATCTCTTTGAGGGCAAATATTTGTATCTCTGTTTTGCTCATTTCTGATCAATGGTATTGCTCTATTCAATATTCTGTTTTTATAATTTCGGTATTTCTTTCGATATTGCTCTACCTGATTGAAGGAACAACTATTGTGAAGAAAACCAGATGTGCTATTGTGCCTATCGCTGTTGTCCCGGTGGCCGGCTGTGAGGTTTGTGCCAATTTCACTGCACTGCCTCAGTTGGCTGTGTCCTGTCTTGTTCTGCTGTATTTTACTACCTTCAAAATAAAATAAATAAATAAGAAAAAACTTAAAAAAGTAAATAATGACAACAAAACAGATCAGCAAGGTACTGAGCAACCTGAAACATGATATAACTAAACAGATAATGGACTTAAAAAGCAAAAGGAGGAAAAGCAAGTGCTCTAAAGGATATAACTGCATGTATATTTAAGGTGTAGGATTGATAATTATGTTGCTAAGTTTTTGATGGATCAGAGAACAGAACTGTCTGCAGCCTCACTGTTTGAATGTCCACTTTGTATGCTTTGATTTTGTAACTTGAACAACTACATCCAAGAAGACAATATGTAATGTATCAACTAGTGATTTCTTACCGTCCATTTTTTTTGAAATTATGTATTGTTTCTACCCTTTTTTTCTGTTTTGCTTTGTTTTCCCCTCTCTTTAAATAAAATTAAAAAAAAACTCAACTTAGAAAAAAAAAAGTAGCCCAAAGGTTCCCTCCCAGTCCTTTGCCACCTCCCTCACCCTGGGCTTTGCTGCTTTGTGCTCGGGATCCACCAGCACCTGCTAGGTAGTGTCTGTGCCTGTGGTACCTTCGCCCTGTCTCCCCTCCTGCACAGCCACATTAGTTTTCTGTAAACACCGCTCATCAGCTCATTTGGCTCAATCACTGCCCTGTTCAGGAACTCTAAATAGCTTGCTCTTTCCTCCCCTTGCAAGCCCAAAGCTATCTGTGAGCTCACAAGACGACCCATCATGTGTCCCCAGCCTCGCGCGCTGTGTGATCACGCCGTGTGCTTCCTTTAGAGCACGGCCCCCTCTGTGCATCCTGGAGGCAGTGAGTCCCCTGCCTGTCACTGTGGTCCTAGATGCGGCTAAGCTGTGAGTGCTGGAGAAGCAGGTGGTCTTGTGGTAGCTGTTTTGCACAGTTAGTCTCTAATTTTGATAGCAATCGAGACTTCTTAGATGAGATTATCTTGAGTTACAAAGAAAGAAAAGGAGACTGAGAAGAGAAGAGTAAGGTCAAGGAATCCAGGATCCACACTCAAGTCTGTTTTCCTAAACTTCTTGATTCCTTTCACTTGGCCTCTGCTCTCTGTGGCTCCTTTGACTGGAAGTGTCTTTCTCCTCATTCTGCCAACCCACAACCTGAAATTCTCTAAACTAAGCTCTTGTGCAAGTCCTGCCTCCTGGAAACTCTCCTCACTCTTCCTGTCCTTGCTGTTTTCCTTGCAGACCCTGTGTATCCCTTCACCACGCCTCAGGGGAGCCGCAGATTTTCTAAGAATCAGGTAGCCACGGAAGGTGCGCTCACTGAGAGGCCGAGCTGCCAGTTTTAGCTTTTGAGCTTTCTCATTTTTTTGGATCCAAATGGGAAGCACAAAAAGAAGTTGAGTGAGCATTAATTCAATTTAAAAATATATATAAGAGACGTTTTATGAGAGATATGGGAAATGCAGTGAGAGCATGTGGGAAAATGAAAGCAAATAGGAAAATGAAGACGAGGCCTGTGTTTCTGGGAATGGGACTGTGAAATACACCATGGAATGCTAAAGGCTAGCTCTGCTTCCAGGCAGTCAGGGGTAAAAGCAGAAGCCTCTCTCATAAAATTTAGTGTCCATGAGATAAAAGCAAACCAATTGCTCATGAGCAGTAAATCTATTTTTAGTCTCAAGTCCAGACAGAAATTTTGCTCTGTGGAGTCTCATTAAGGAGAAATTGGGTAGAGTAGTGAAAAATATCCTGGCCAATATCATTACAGCATTTACCATAAAGCATTTCATAGAAATCTTGCTTATAATGACCTGCAGTCTAGCCAGTGAGATATCATAGCAACAAAATGAGACATGTAAGAGCAATTTCTTAGGTGGGAATCAGGGCAAACATTGTGGTTTAGACCCTTACATACTTATCTAGTAGAGGGACCAGAGGATAAACCGTGAAAAAAGGTACTGGTCTAAGAGACTCCTTCAGGGTCTAGGGGGTCAGATGTAGAAGTGTGTGTGTGTGGGGGGCTGGCTACATGAATAAAATGGGATCGGACATGTAGATCTCAGCTTTTTCAGATATGTGATGCTCTTTTTATTTGCTAGACTGAAAGGGACCCTTCCTGATGGGAATTATGCAGGGCCATTGCAAATTGGGTTGAGATTCTGCATCCAGTTCTCGTTTTAGCTAGGAACAAAAGTAGTGGTCAAAAACCTAAAGGTCACACGGTGTCATTTGCAGAGAACTCATAGGGTAGGAATTATGAGGGGTTGCATGATTAGCTTGATGGATTTTGAGGTGTAGAGGGCTACACCAAATATTAGGGTTAGTGAGGATGGGTCTGAAAGATGACAATGGCAGGTTTTGTTCTGACTGCTGAGGGCTGGTCCCCAGTGTGGGGGGCAGAATCACCCAGGGATGGTTGTCAGCATACACACCCTGGAGGTCCACCCGGGACCAACTGAGTCAGCATCTTGACCATATGTCTTTGACAATTGCATGGCTAACAAACTCCCCAGGTGATTCTACTCTAGGCTAAGATCTGAGAATCACTGAGTTAGCCATCAACTGGGGCTGAACCTGCAGGCTCCAGGCAGAAATAACCAACGGCTCTTAGCCTGACTCAGAGCTGTCTTTGAACACAAAGCAATTTTAGTGAGACTTAGAGGATTAGACATCATTAAATTTTTAATGAAACCCAGAATGATGAAGGAGCTTGGAACAAGCCACTGAATTAGAAGAAGATTTTTATGAGACAAGTGCAGATGGGGAAATTTAGAAGTTCTCTTAATAACAGGAGAAGGAACAAATTTAATGAAGGGGCAGTTTTAATATGAGCTAGCAGCACATCCTGCCATTTACCTTCCCATGAAGCAGCTCTAGGGGTATTTTGGGAAAAGGGAGATCACACCTTGGCTTAGAGGAAGACAGAGAGATAGGCTGGTGTTGTAAGCTGAATAGCTGGGCTCTCAAATTCCAAAATGCCCTCCTGCTTCTGGGACCATTGTGCCAGTATAAGTCCAAAGACTCAGCACAGACAACACATATTTCGTTGGTCTTGACAGGTTGCAGGGAATCCTAGCAATCTTTGCTTGATTAGACTCAAAAATAGGTGTTTTGACTGTAGGTTTGTGTAGTTGTCTTTGATGAGGAAGTGCTCAACCCACACTGCGACCTGTTGTGTTGTTTTGTTTGTTGTAATGATATTAACTAAAGAAAGAAAAGATTGGGGGGCCAGGTTTGAACCAAAGGAATCTAACAACTTCAGTAATGAAATGCTACCCAGGCTTTTGCAATAGGAAATCTATGCAATCCTACCACTAATGCTATTTTCACTGTAGGGGTTCATTGAGCCTATTTTATCAGCTCAGTGGGGTTCCATGCCTCTATCCTAGGAGAAGAAAAGCAGAATTATCACCAGGGTAATGAAAAACACTCTTCAGGTTTATGGGGTATTTTATTAAAAGTGTGTTGCTTTGGTCTCATATATCAGTTACAATATCATACAGGCAGAAAATGCCAGAATAGCTCCCAAGGGAAACCCATTCCTTCGTGCCAATTTAAAATTCCTCAAAGCTCATGCAAGGCAATGAGATGTTAATATTTTGTATCTTTGCTACCTGAGATTTTCACGAAGGGGCTGGTAGATGCAGTAGAGGAAAAACTTCAGCTGAGTTACGGAGTTGCCTGTCCCGGCAGAGTCGCCTGTCCCCAGCTGGCAGTGTTGGATGCTGTCCTTCACCTCCCTGGTTTCTCAGCCTCTTACTATTTTCCTTCCTCATTAAACACTACAGAACTCTAATTAGTGTGCTGCTGTGATCTTCCCAGTGGGATTTTCCTTATTATTCCTGTTAATAATCACATTTTACTTTTTATAAATTCTCTCTTTTGCCAGTGGTGTTTTCACGCTTTTTAGTTTCTGAACATCTTAACCCAGTGGTTTTTTCCATTTTTGTTTTGCAAACACCACTATTGGTTCCATCCTGCGGGCCTTTCCTTTTCAGCTCATCTCCATCCTGATTCTTGCAGAACTTTAAGGTTCCTGCTAAGTTCCAGGACTGTTAATTCTACCGCAGCATGCCATCTAGTAGAGGAGATAGACTTAAGAGGAGAGAAGCCATAACCATGTGACACAGATAATAACGGAGCTCTGTGAAGAGAGAAGTGAAATGGAGACAGCAGATCTTTGATTTGGATCTTTAAGAACTGAGTGAACATTCATCGGATTTGGGAAGAAATGCATTTATGCCAGGGAAAGTGACCTGCAAGTTCGAGAGAATAGAGCTGTGTATGAGCAGATGTGTGTATGAACAGTGTTGGGATTACTTAGAGACGAGATGGTCACTCTGTGTCCATGATGTTGGGGTCGAAGGGTTAAGCGTGAAGCCAGGATCTTGGGTTCTGTTGCGGAAGCTCTGCACAGGTGGGTTTAGACTTTCTCCTATGTGTGCTGATAGGGCGACAGGACTCTGAGAAACATCTTGGAAAGATTATTGTAGCAGAAGTGTACAGAATAATTTGGGGTTGGGAGATCGCTAAGAGTTTATGGCAATATTTCTAAGAATACTGGGAAGGAACCGCAACCTGGGCTGAGACCCTCTGCTTGGAAAGATATTGCTAAGGAGAGATTCAATGAGCCTGTGTTTGAGATAGAGGAGAGAAGAGAGAGAACACAGTGAGTCAGGGAGTTAGCTGGGGCCCTGTCAACTCAGACAGCCATGTGTGAGGGGGAAAAAGAAGTGAATTCAGTTTGACAATGATGCATGTCTCTGGAGGTCCCAGAGATGTGCAGTGTTTAGACAAAGTGACCAGGAACTCAGGAGGAAACTCTGGGTGGCGACATGGATTTGGGAGTGTGGGGATTTAGAGTGGTCCAGCCCGAGTCACGACTTGCAAAGCTATTCATATAAACTGTTTAGGTAGCTCCCAAATTTGCAGATTCTGCTCTACTAATCCCTAAATATTCTTCCATCTACAGCTGCTGTGACAACCCTACTTTGCACTGTACTTGTGTTTCTGTACTTTAAGTTCTAAACGAAGTGGGAACCTGTTGATGCATCTCTATTCAATTATCCTGTTGAATATTCAGCAAGGGGAAAACGAGTGGACAGAACTTGGAATTCGGCACTTTGTGCTCATTGGAACTTTTGTTCTCTTTTGCCTGGACCAGTGTAATTTCATCCCTGTCTCCCTTGTAAATTAGATTTAGCTGTGTGACTGCACAGCCTTTAGCTCTTACAATGGGAGTGGACAGACTGTGTCATCTCCAGGGATAAACCTTAAGAGTCACCTGTTTACTACAGCCTCTGGTCCTGCTCGGCAGTCTTGAAGATGGGACCCCCAGCCTTATCAACCAGGGTCTCCGTGTGACTCAGCAAGCAGAGACCCACCCATAGGCCACATGTTAGACTGCTTGAGTGAAAAGTAGAATTTGCTCCCTTCAGCCTCTGAGTGTGTGACGGCTCTTCTCAAAGCCAATCTGATTGATGAAGAGGTAACCTCCCTCCTGGGCCAAGTCCTGGCTCCGTGACTAATTAGTTAATAGACAGCAAGTTAGACATCTTTTTGAGCCCCCATTTTTTCATTTGGGGTGAAATACTGGTACTGAATCCGTAACACACTTTGTAAGCAATGCAGACACAGTGTACATGGTGCCTGGGAGGTAGTGGGCATTTGCTGCTACAACCCCCATCCATTGCTTTAGACAGTTGCTCATTTTAATGCATTGAGTTTGTAATGTGTTAGGATGCCTGTTCCTCTTGGGTTTGTATTGTGCTCAAATGTCTTAGACACGTTGTCTAATTATCTTAGGATCGGGTGGTCATGACAACATAGATGGTCTCGCAGACCCACTTATTAATGGACTGTCGTTCTGTGGAGTCGCACACGTGATTTACTTCATCCTTAGCTGAAATGTTCATCTTGTCCTTCATAAGACAGAGCTTTTTAAGAGCTGCCGTTCCCAAGGGTTAGTTAGCCAATGACCTTGCAGAGACAGGAGGGAGAGAATCGGTAAGTTTCCTGCACGTTTGCAAACTAGGTGTTCAGTGATGTTTGTCTTTTTTCTCAGACTAGCGTGTCACTCTATTGTGCTCTGAAATGCACAAATAATTTCTCAGTCATTCTCTTTGCTTTCAGTGGAATCCTAAACCCAATGCCCGTCACTACCATCATAGAATTGATTTTCCACAGTGGCTTGGAGTATCTGCTTAGACCATTTCCCTCATTTAAACCTCCCCACTGGTCTTGTGGGAATTTACCCACTTGGTGGAGTTGGTGAGAAACTTTATCCATTTGTATGCCAACTGCAAATCTAAATCTACTTAAGGAAAAATGCCTAAGACTATAGTCCCTTGATCTATGTGGATGAAAAATTCAACTTTTAGAAAAAAGAAGACAGGATGATAAGAAGTATGTGTAATAAGTTCAATTTGAATTGGTTAGTATAGTGCAAGAGGTGTGATTTTGGGGTAAAGTGACCCTGGCTAATACAGAAATAACAGAACTAAAAATATATATTAGGGTTAATAAGTTAAATATATTTATTTTCTTTCTTTGTTCCTTTTTTGCTTGTTTCCTTCTTGTTTCTTCTCTCTCTCTCTCACTTGCATTTTTCTGGGGTTGAGTCTTACTTTGTTGTCCACAACAACAGAGATCCTCCTGACTCAGCCTCCTGAATGGCTTGGATCACAGGTATGCACCACTGTGCCCAACAAGGCAAAATGTGTTTCCAGAATAAAAATGACTAATTTTAGAGTTAGGTTCGGTATGAAAGGACATATCGTTTGCTGTAGTGGTCTGTCCCTATTTCTTATAGCCTATTTCTCCCAGAGATGGTAAAATATTCCCAGGCTGGAAAAATTCTACACAGCTGGAAAAATATTGCAATTCTAAACAAGTTTAGATGGGTTTCTAAATACATCAATAATATGCTGTGAGGGACAGGGCAGTAGACCTTAGAATCATAAGCATAGGCATTTGACGTGGAACTTTGGGTGTCACTGGACCCCAAGCAGGAACCTACATTGGTTGGGTCAGAAGCTTGACAAGTTTAGCTCCATTCTTTTGTTCTTGTAGTTGAACATATTCTTATAGTCCAGTTACTTAGAGGAAAAAATGGCCACAGATTCAGGAAACCTGCAGAGCATAAAGTCACGTTCATACTCACGTGTGCATCCGTAAACTGAAATTGCAATTAGGAAACGTCTTGGCAGTTTTAGGAAAAAAGCACGGGCTCATTTTATGCTGCATGGAAGGAAAGAGAGAAACGTCAGAAGTTAGGGTTAGCAATACTCAGTGACAATGTGTTGTCTTTAAAATCTATCCCTCTGTGGAGGAGACAGTAGCTTGCACCACACCACTTTCCCTAGGTAACCAAATTAATTGGGAGAAGGAAGAATGTGTGCCCCAGAACCATGGTTTAACACGGTGTCTTGGGGTCCCTTCCCATTGGCCCCTGGAACCCTCTGGTGTCTTCTGTCATACTTGTGTGATGGCCTTTCAGCTACGACAGCGGAGAGACTTAACTGGCAATTAAAGAGCATCCTAGGTTTCTTTTTTTAAAAAGTAACTGTAACTTCATAATCTTATTTTCCTAGCATCTGTTCTATTCAAGCCAAGCCTACTGTGGTGATTTTCATGGAGACAATTCAGTGGTTTCCTAGCAACCAAGTTTCCTGTGGTTTCCTTGGTTATATGCACTGACATAGCTCTTGTGGGCAACTTCAGAAGCACAGAAAAAAAAGCCCTTCGAAAAATGGGATTCTGGAAAATCCAGGTTACTGCTTGCTGAAGGTCTCTAATGAAGAAATTTCTTCCCATGGGCATTTTAACACTAATAAGTGATGATGTGGAGGTTTTAAAGTGATTATATGTTCTTTCTCATTCTAGCATGTGTTTGATGCTGAAATTTTTCCTGAAGTTTCAATTATTTTTTTATGTCTTTTAATTGACTAATATCCTTAGACATATTCAGCAGATTAAATTTAAACACTTCAAAAAAATAAATGACATCATTTTTGAAGATTTAGCTGCTCAAGAATATGGTCCAGTAATATTGAGTTTTTTTTACTAGTAGATTATTACTGTTAACTCATTTTATTACTAATAGCTACAAAAAGTACTTAGGAATAAATTTAGCCTAGGAAGTGAAAAACTTGTGCTTTGAAAACCATAAAACATTGGTGACAGACAATGAAAAAGACAGAAACAAATGAAAAATGTTCATGAATTGGGAGAATTAACATTGGTAAAATATCCTTACTACTCAAAGAGATCCACAGACTCAGTGCAATCTCTTTCAAACTTCCAGTGATTTTTTTCACTGCTATGCATGAAGCCTCAAGAGACCCTACAAAGAAATTTTGGACAAAAGAACATGGCTGGGGGTATCATGCTACCTGACTTCAAAATATATTGTAAAGCTATAGTAATGAAAACAGGAGGGTGATGGAATAAAAGTAGATATGTAGACCAATGGAAAAAAAATAAGACTTCCTGGAAGAAAACTATGTATTCATACTTAGTTGATCTTTAAAAAATTACCAAAACCACATGATGGGAGAAAAAGTCTCTGATGAATTGTGTTGAGGGCACTGTGTTCTCTGTCGAATGGTGGCTCACCCTTATGCTCTAGGTGTATTTCTTTTCCTACTTTTTCTTGACCCAAACTGCCTCTGAAGACTCTATTTCTTTTCCTATCTTAAAAAATCTTCTATCATGAAAAAAAATGAGTCATGTTACAATAATCAAATGTTTGCCTGCAGAAGAAAGAAATTTAGACATTTAACCACAGTATAAAACATTTCAACTGGAAATGAATTAAAGTCTTCATCATAAGACCTGGCCTTGTAAAACTGCTAGAATAAAAGATAGGAGAAATTTTCTGTGACATTGTTTGGTGCGATGGTTTTTTTTATATGATTCCAGAACAGACAAATGGAATTTCATCGAACTGAAAAGTTTCTGTACATCAAAAAAGCAAGAAATAAGAGTAAACAAGTAAACAACAAAATAAGAGAAAATATTTCAAACCATACATCAAAGAAGAAGTTAATATTTAAGGAGCTCAAAGAACTCAATAGCAAGAAAACAAATAACCACATCTAAAAATGGAAAGAGGACCTACATAGACAGTGCTCAAAGGAAAGCATTTGGATGACCAAAAGACTGCCCCACACTGCTAATTCAAAAGAGATGTACAAATTAAAACCCCAAGGATATTTCACTTCAACTTGTTGGAATATCTGTTATCAAAGTGCAAGAGAAGTGTTGAAGACAATGTGGAGAAAGGAAACCTTTGCACACTGCTGTCAGAAATGTAAATTAGTACAATCATTGTGGAGAACAATATGGAGATTCCTCACAAAATTAACACTAAAACTGCTTAATTATAATTGAACAATCCAATACCAGGTACCAAAAGGAAATGAAATCATTGGGTCAAAGAGTTGTCTGTACTCTCATGTGTATTGCAAGATTATTCACGGTAGCTGTGATATGCAAGTAACCTAAGTGTCCATGAATAGATGAATGCATAGGGAAAATATGGTACATACACAAAATGTTTAGCCTTGAAAAAGAAGAAAATTATGTCACTTGTGACTACATGAAGGAATCTGGGGAACATTGTAGTAAGTTAGATAAACCAAGCATAGAAAGGCAAATACAGTACTGCATGATCTCACTCATATGTGGAATCTAAAAAACTTGGATTCATTAGAGGAAGAAAGCAGAATGATCCTTACCAGTAGCTGGGAGGGCCTGAGGAAATGCTGGTCAAAAGATATAATTTGTAATTACGTAGAAGAGATGAGTTAGCCTGGTGGGAGAGCACGTTTGTAATCCCAGCTCTTGGGAGGCTGGGCAGGAGGATTGCCACGAGTTCGAGGCCAGCCTGGGCTACGCAGCGAGTGTAAGAGCCTAATCTACATAGCAAGACTTTGTCTAAAAAAACAAAACAAAACAAAATAAAAAAACAGAAATCTGTTGCACAACATGTTGACTGTAGTTAATAAAATTGTAGTCTTGAAAATTGCAAAAGAAATAGGTTTTAAGTAGTTTTACCACAAAAAATAAGTTAATATGTGAGATAATGTGTATGTTCATTATCTGACTTTGCCATTCTACCATACACAGATATTTTAAAACAACATGTTGTACATGTTATATATGCACATATATATAATTTATGTTTGCCAATTAAAAGTTTTTTAAAATAGCTGTTAATTTGTATTTACTAGTATCTACATAACCAGTATTAATTAACTACTGTTACACACAATTTTTCCTTCAAAGTTTAATTTTTTTTTTTTGTACCGGGGATTGAACTCATAACCTCGCGCTTGCCAGGCAGGCACTTATGCTGCTGAGCTAAACCCCCAGCCCTTCAAAGTTTAATTCTAAATAAAGTCTATATTGGGTAGCAATATTCTCTACCAACACATGTAAAAGCCATAAAATGTCAACGCAGTTAAAAGCGGAGTTACTGTGATGTAGAATACTCATCTTTGCATCTTCAAAGCCTCACAGAGAATGTAGCTTGCGATAAATAAGGAGACTGAATTAATGAATGAACAGAGATAAATAGGTTCTTTAGTTTTACCAGTGGAAAGAGAATTTGGGGAGGGGGGTTACCAAGCTAAGGAAATAAAATTTTTAAAAATAGAAAACAGTATGAATCCTACGCATAAACATTTCACAATTTGAGTCAGACTATGTTCCTTTGTGTATTATTCATTTTCCACTCCAATGTTTACAGGTACTAAGTACTCAGACTACAAAGACAAGCACCTGATTCAGGAAAGCTCACTTTAATCTGCTATATCTGGATGAACAAAGGCTAAAACAAAGAGTTCAGCATCAAAATAGACCCCCCACAATCTTGTGCTATAAGAGGATGGCTGGGATATGTGCCGCCTGTTCTAAACTGTACATTCCAGAGTGCAAAGACAGGCACTCAGAGTACTCGGAGTACAAAGGGGAATGAAATCCAGTATTGCCCCTGCTTCCAGAAAGTAAAATGACAACCTTATAATCACAGTTCTATAAAGATGAATACATTGCTTTGTGAGTTTAACAAAGACTCCTTTTCTGTGTCGGTGGTGAGGTCACCAGGGATGGTTTCTCAGAGGAAGTAACAATTGAGCTGACAGAAGGGTTGGGTAGTCATGGCTGGGAGAAAGGTGGGTGTGGGTGGGGAACAGGGTAGGCAGGAAGATGAGCACCTTCAAACAGCTTGTGAGACATTAGGGGAATCCAGAAAACTCCAGAGAGCCAGGGCTGTGGAGAGTTGAGCAAGCACAAAATAAAAAGAATTGTCAATCTAAAAAGATTGCTTATATGAGGGGTTGATCAGATAGTTGACTACACTGACTGTTTAGGGGAAGAAATCTAGGAAAAAAATGAAAACCTGGTGCATAATTGCATTTGAATATTTGTAGCACAAATTGAGTATCCCTTATCTGAAATGCTTGGGACCAAAAGTGCTTTGGACTTTGTAGTTTTTACAATTTTGAATAAACACAATGAAGTATCTTGAGGATGAACCCAAGTCTCAGTGCAAAATGCATTTTTGTTTCATAGACACTTCATACACATAGCCCGAAGGTAATTTCCTACAATATTTTTGGTGTACCTCTGCTTAGTTTGTGACCTGTCACTTGAGCCCAGTGGGATCAGCCTTCTACTTGTGGGATCATGTTGGTACTCAAAAAGTTTTGAATTTTGGAGCATCTCACATTTTGGATTTTCTGATGAAAGATTCTTGATCTGTATTAAATGTGTTTTACAAATCATAGTTGATGTTGATTTGAGGTGAAAATTCAATTTTAAAGGTACTGAGAGAGTTGAGCACCCATAGAGTAGGGCTTGTGGCACAAATAGGGCATTTGGACAGAATATCCTAGCAGGTTATGGTTCCACCACAGGGAAATGAAGGACGGGGTTACAGCATCAGTTAGCCAAGCAGGAGATTGGAAGTCTAAAACTTAGGGCCAGGAAGGGACTTGGTCACGGGGAGGAGGAGAAAGGAGAGTTTATTGAAGATGACCTTACAGAAGATGCTCTATAGATATCGCTTAATTCTAAATAGCTCATGACAAGGCAGGTATTATGCTTCCTCTTTCTTAATATTATGAAACTGAAGAATATTTAATATAAATAGTATACATGAAGCCAGTGAGGCTGGAATTAGAAGCTATAACATTCATAATTATGCTTTCTTCCCCATGCAATATATCACATTTCCATTCTTCTCTGTAGCAGTGGAGATCAAAGAGTCTTGATATCAAGATGGTCTTTGTCTAGTGGCTGCCAATGCGAGAAGCACAGGTTTTTAAAATCTTTTTTTAGCTGTCCTGAAAATGAGCAACTGTAAGCCTAATTTCAGTTCTAATAGAACCATTTTTATGCATTTTAAATAACTTTGTTCAAGCACCCTTTTTAGTACATGCTGAGCAAATCCTTTGAACTTGATGTACTTGAAATTTGACATAATCGTTTTGGCCTTGAGATGAGCAGAAGCAGAGTAGCTCACACTTGTGCCCCTCGTAACATAGTGTCAACCACTGAGAACTAACGGGGATGAAGGGTCTACTTGGACCTCTGAAGTTCACGCATTTCTTAATGTTTTTCACTGAAACTTTTCTATATTCCAGGCGCAGTTCTGAGTAGTGTGGATATTCTGCTGAGCACAATCCTTGATGTCATGGAAAACAAAACACATAATGTGATGGAGTATAATTCATGATCAAGGAGTTCGAACAGATGTGAAGTAGAATAGATGGGTGAGGAGATAATGTGCCAATCTGGGGAAATGCGGCCGAATTAGAGACCCCAGGGGAGCTAAGGACTGTCCGTGTAGGGAAGACACCTCAAGGCAGAGGGAACAGAATGTGCCAAGACTGAGATTCCTAAGAGGCTGGGTAGGTTGCAGGGTTGGCTGCATGGAAGATTTTATGGAAACTTGGTGATTCAAAGCTGAGTTTATACTCACCGTGTAGCCGATGTTCCAAGATCTATCACTCCCCTCACAAGCCCTGCAGCTGCCCCCATGCAGTGTACTTAATAACTAACATTGATAGTGTCAATTATCACACTAAGTGTTTAGCTCGTACTAATAGATATTGCCCTCCGACATTTTACAGATATTGCTAGGCTCTCTGTTATAAGATGGGGGAAATTGTGGCACACAGGAGTAAGGTCATTTCCACAAGGTAGCACATCTGAAGTGATGAAGTTACATTTTCTGACTCTAGAGTTTTGCATTTAACCATCATACACTAGACAGTATGAAGGACCCGAGATCAAGTGGTGAAGTACAGCTTCCAAAACCACATGCTTTGTAAGTGCAGGTGGATTTCAGCTCTGTCCTGCGTGACCCTTCATCACAACCCTGTGCTCTGTAGCACCCTTGACCTCAGGGAACATCTACTGTAAACTCGCCTTTGGGAGGTAAGGATGTTTACTAGAATGAACATGGGCCTTCTGAACTGGAAGACCCTTCGTTTCCATTGGGTTCTCTTCTTTCCAGCTTACCATCTTGAGCAGGTTAGTTAACTTTTCTAACTAAGCCTTACTTTGCTCTCTATAACATTCACACTTGCCAAACTATGTGGTAGAAAAGGAAACGGATGACGTGAAGTGTCTAATGGCACAAATACATATGAAGCATTGATAGACCCATGGAATGCTCTGTAACATTCTGGAGAGGAAACCAAGTTTCCCCTGTCTCGTAGCTGATAGGACAATATCCAGGAAACAAATCACATTTCTTGATTACTGTGTTTCTCACACTGAACCATACAAAGGACTTAGTAGTGACAAGATTCATTCAAAGACAACCTGCCAGTTTCTCTGTGTGTCTTTTGTTATATTTAGCTCAGAATCTGTGATATGACTTCCTATAAGTGAATTGCTTAATTTTGATTTTAGACGATTCCACTTCGTGTGTGTGTGTGTGTGTGTGTGTATTACTGGGGACTTTTTAAAATTGTTTTATTTTGAGAAAGAGCCTTGTTAATTTACTAAGTTATCTAGGCTAAGCAAGAACTCACAGTCCTCTGTCTCAGCCTCCTGGAGTGCTAGGATTGAAGTCATGTGCTACCACACTCAGCTGGGTCATGTTCCTTCAGCTTTCTACAAAGCATCGAGGATTGCTGTGTAATATAATATGCATCGTTCCTACTTCCCCTATCAGATGCTAGAACCCTCAGGCTGGTTTCTTTATATGTTGATTCCGTATCCTTGAGGTTTTCCTTCCAGTGTGCATGGAAAGGTTTTTATGTTAGCAAACTTGCAAATCAGCTACTCTGACTCTTTTTAAAATCTACTTTGTGGACAGGATAGATACTTTATGTACAACAAACTGCACCAACTTTGAGTGCAGGGGCTCCATACATTTTTGCAAATGAATCCAGTTATGTAACCATGACCATAGTCATGAAAAGGAGTCTTCACTGTGAAATGCCTGCCAGCAGCCTCTGTGCTGCTAATTAAGTCATGGTGTAATTATAAAAAGCACCTGGATTTCAGAGCTCTAGAAGGGAAAAAATTTAAACATTTCCTAATAATTTATGTTTTATAAATTGACAATATTCTGATGCATTACATAAAACATCATTATTAAAATTAATTATGTCTCCTTTTATTTTTAAATGTAATTAGCAAAATATTTAAATTATATGCGTGGCTCATTCTATAGAAAACACTTATCTTGAACACTGCCACTTAGCCTAAAATCTTCCCACGTACCACTTTACCCACAATCTCCTTCCTCTACTTCACCCTTTGGCAATAGGCTACTCTTTCTGCTACACTGTTTAGCTTTTCTAGAACACCACGTGATGTTCTAGAAATATCCATTCCCTTCCATTTGCCATTCTGTAGAGATTCAGCCATGCCTTATGATTCAGTAGCTTGTTCCCTTGTTGGGTGGTATCTCCAAATGAATAGTCCCTAGTTTGTTTATCTGCCTCGCCACTGGTAGGTATTTGGATTGTCTTTCAGTTTTTGACTATTTTTAATTAACTGGCATGAACACATGAATACAAGATTTGATGTGGACATGGTTTCATTTCTACTGGATAAGTATCAGAGGAGAGTATTGGGTGGCTTGGGAAATGTACGTCCTATGCGGGAGCCCAGTGTTCTCCCAGCTGGCTTTAACAACCTCAATAGTAGTGGCCAGAATTCTAGTGGCTCCATGTTTCTATACACTTGTCACTAGGGTCATCTAAGTTAATTTCAGCCATTCAAGTGGACGCCTGTTGTCCCTCATGGAGTAGTTTTACTTTGTGCTTTCTTTGTGACTGATGCCGAGCATGTATTCATGTGCTTATTAGACATTCACATTTCTTCATACAAGTTCTTTGCCAATCTTTTCCACATGGTCAGTCTACTGTGTCGAAAGAGCAAAGAGTTCTGACTTTTTGTCTTTTTAGTTTACTATATTTAATTCTGTGGTGTTTAACCTGCCGGCAGCAGAATATATTGCATGTTTTCATTTTAGCTGTTATAGTCTTCACCTCTGAATTTCCAGCTGGCTCTTAAACTTGAAATACTTATTTCTTTCCTGTGATCTTCTCCTGTATCTTGAAGACATGGGAAATACTTGTGGTAGTATTTACAGATGCCTACCTAAAATTCCATCACATCTGTTATTTCTGGGTCTGTTTTTATTTTGTTGATTTTTTTTTTTGCTTATTGATCTTATTTTCTTATCATTTTTCTTCTCTTTTTATTAATTGCTCACATTTTTAGATTTTGGATTGTTTGCAACTGGAGTTCACTCTGTGTTTTAAAAACAAGCGATAGAGATTTGTTCCGGTACAGTTGAGCTACTTGGAATCAGTTTGGTTCTCCCATAGCTTACTTTTAAACTTTGTTAGAGCAAGTCCATGCTTACCGACAGTCAGAGCTAACTAAACTTTCCTATGATAGTGATAAGGACCAGCTGGGGTTCTTGTTGGTGTTCTGTGTCATCTCTTGGGCTGGTGGAAGCATAATTACAGTTAGTTGTACACAAATACTGAGAACCATTCAGAGTGAGGTTCCTTCTTCAGCCATGGGTAGTTTCCTCTACACAACTGCACATCAGAGCTCAGCCAGACTCCAAGGGACCCCTGAGAGCACCCGAGAGCACATCTCCAGGATTCTGTCCTGCATGCATTAGCCCCTTAAGTTGTCATCTCTTTCCTAATTCAGTGAGGAGCCAGGGCCTGTCTGGCTTCCCCCTCTCTGGACAGTAACCTAGCAATTGCCTTTGGACTGACCCTGGGCATTGACTGGACTTGCCCGGTTCCTTACCTGCATCCAGGAAGCACAGTGGGTTGCCCCTCTGATTTTTTCCAGCTTTCTAGTTATTTCAGGTGGGAGGAGTAATCCACTTAGTTATTATATCATGGCCAGAAAACTGTGAAATCAAATAGCTTTGAAATACACATGTGCATATGCAGATTGAGTTTTGAGATTTTCTTTTTCATCCACAGTTCAAGACGTCCGCCCTCCCAGAGGTCCTTCAGGAAATCCGTCCTAAATTACGCTCCCGGGTTCCGAGAAAAGCAAAACCATGAGTGTAACATTCAAAACAGGAATTCTACACGTTCCAATGCAGAGGCCCGTTTCTAAACTTTCGAGGACTTTCTTCTGTATCAAATTAGAGCATTAAAAAGTATGTTTAATTGGAACACTTTCACCTAATTATCCGTAAATGTCTTCTCACCAGTTTATTTCCAATTGTGTTTAGGTTTCATTAAGACTGTATCAAAACGTGTTGTGTCTCATAAATCACACACACACACACACACACACACACACCACACACACACACACACGGTGCATATGCACACAAACCTGGGCTCCAGGAAAATAGAATCACTATAATAGATCTTCTTTCACTTCCTCTATCAAAATCTGATTTTCAGAACTCTTGTTCCTGGGTTGGTAAAAGACTTAAGAAATTTGAAACAATGAAGTAATGGATAGCATTTAATATATTTTTGTTAAGCTTGATTCTGATTTTAACTTTATAATTCACATGACATTGTGCTTTTTATACTTTATTTTAATTAAAGAGTGTGTGGTCAGGGGTTACAAGGAGAACAACTGTGTACAGGACACAGAATTTATAGTAGTATTTTATGATGGTCACCCAGAGTTAAATATAAGAAAGTGCAGAAATCTGTCCACAACATTAAAGATTCAGAATATTCAACCAAGGGCCTGGATCCCACAGCAATGCCATGCATGAGTCCCGATGAGGACCCAGAGCCTGTGACAGTGACTCATGCAAGTCTGTTTTATGGATCTGCACTGGGAAGGCCAAAAGTTGGCGGTGGAAGCTAGAAAGTCTATGCCAGTGGGGTGAAGGAGCTGTGTTAGTAGGTTGAGGGTTCTGTACTGGAGCCAAGAAGCAATGTTCAAAATAAGGACCAGGGCTGCCCTGAAAAATACCACAACCATCCTCAGTGACAGTGAGGATGGCTAGGCTTGCTAGGATTTCCCACAGTTGTGTTAGGGTTTGTGGAGAGGAGCTCCTAGCCCATATCTGTGAGGAGAGTATTCCGGAGATAGAGTTTAATCACCCCTCCACCCCAGAAAAGCATGAGTGCTAAATCAAAATACCTAAAACCTTGGCTGTTACCTCTGTACAGCTAGTAAGACTGAGATTTTGAGTTTTTCCCTTTGATTTTCAATAATTTGAATAAGCATCAGTTCTATATGCTGAGATCTTTTAGAGTTTTTAAATTTGTTTTTCAGAAAGAGGCTTGTGCATTAAGCTAGTGCTCTTCTACCATTGAATATTCGGAGAAGATAAATGTGTCTGCCTAACTGTTCTTTATTTTGAAACGTTATGAAAATATAACCAATCTCCGACAGACTAAATTCTTTAAATCATAAATCATCTTTCCAGCAGTACATGCAAAATACTGGGATTAATTTTACTGTGACCAAACTGATTAAGTGAGCATTATTGGTACACATAGCATCTTTGATACGCTTCAAAGTCTATCACACAGAGCCTCATTCTAGATTAGAATGAGCACTGTTGATTGGTGCCCAAAATTGGTCAGTGTGGCTAAAATGGGACACAGGTCGTGCTCCCATCACGGTAAACATTTATAGTGGTGACAGTGAGACCTGTGACATTTTGCCTAATGAAGAGTGTTTACTTTCAATATTAGAAATGAATGGTTAAGGAATAATATAGAATCTAGGTCATGGGCCAGAATATCAGTACTATGTATAATTCAAATTCTAGGCTCCAAAAATGTAAATCGCAAGGAAAAAAATTGAATGTAAGATCCCAGGAGTTCTCAAGTTCTCTTTGACAATAATACAAGTTGAGATAAAGGAATCGTGGCAAGGCGATCTTGAAGACAAAGAACCTCATTAAAGAGACCTTGATGAGTATTAAAGAAATCCCATGTAAAATTCCTTAAATAAAATGTTATTTAATTAAAAAATAGTTAATCATACATTTTTTGATTTATGGGAAAATATCCAGGGTTATTCACAACTCCTAATGGGTGGCTTCTGCTAAATTCCTTCAAATATTGCTGATATTTTAACTTGATTTCAACATTTATTTAATAATATAAAATAAAACAAATGACTGTCTTTTATTATTAGGAAAAAAACCCAGAAGTATAAGTCCTGCTCCGGATCACTGAGATCCGCTACTCCCATCTGCTGGTAACACACTGGAACCCATTTTCTCAAGCCCAAAACTTCAAATATGTGAGGCTAAGGATGCTGGGAGTCAAAATCAGAAACCCCCTGTCCAATTTATTCACAAATTACAGCCCTTTGATTCTAAATACTTTACCTATCACGCCTTAACTGTCATTTCATTAGTAAAATTTTCCTTTTAGACAATACAACATAGTATATTTTTCAGCAAATGAATTATTTCAAAAGAAGGATCTTATTGTTCTTTAGGAAAATAATATATGCCACAACCAATAAATTAAGGCTTATTACTAGCAATAAAGTAAAACCACTTCTGTTCCCTAGGGGTATTTCCCTTAGTGATAGGACTGGATATTAAACTTATTTCTCAATTTGTTGTTTTTGTTAACAACTGACTTGTACTGCGAAAGAATCACCACGACTCTTCACCTGAAGGTTAAAAGGCATTTTCATATGCTGAGGGTAATAAAGATAAATCCTGGCTTCCGTAGGTCTTTGCACATTGACTCAGCTGTATGTACATTCAAACCCGGAGACAGGGCAGTGGTGAATGTGTGTCTCCCAAGCTTAGAACCTGAAACCAATCACTCCTTTTCCTGGCATCAATTCCTCTTTTCTGGCTTCCTATTTTATGTTTTAAACTTCTGATATGGGGCCAGCATGTCTGCCATCGGCAAATGGCCCTAGAATTCTTCATTTCCTGGAAAGGCATATTTCTCCAATGTATTTATGGTGAAGCAGTAGACAGTAATTTTGCATGACCAAGCTCTAGAAGGAGGATGGTTTTTCCTAGTGAAGCTCATAGCGACCTTTCTACCTTTCAGCATAGTGCTAAATTCACAGAAAAATAAGCAAATAAATTCCAATCACGTAACATAATCTGATCTGTGTCCGTGGTGTGGAATTGGTGTGATGACCGCTACGTGGAAGAACCAGCTGTAGCTGTTTCCCCTCTGTGTGATCTGTGAGGTCTTTTGGGCTTCCCCATGTCTCTGAGTGAAATTTGGTGTTTCCTGCAGAACCTGTCTACATTAAAGCTCCATTATTCCCCGGGAAATAGAAAGTGACAGGCCACCATGAATACAGAAAAACATATCAACCACACACAAATTAAGTTAAAATCCAGAGTCATCCTTCATTGTTTTTAGTGTGTATCTGAAATAAAAAAGACAAAGTAATAAATTCAAGTTATTGATATCCACCTATTTTCTCCTACTTATTAGGGATTATGATGTAGCTTAAAAATTGTTTTGATGTTTGCACTTAGAAAAGTATTCAGCTGATCGTATAATTCAGAGAAGAGCAAGAAATACCTGTCTTCCCATGAAATTTTTTGTGGTGAATCCAGCATAATGAATGAAAAGGGATTTTATTTGTCAGCCTTCTTACATCAGGAAATGACACAGTTTCCTGTAGAAGTGTTTATCGTGAGGCAGAATCCGACTTAGCATTTCTCCCTTTAGGAGCTTTCGTGATTCTGCCTTTTATGAGACAGATAAAGCAAGACCTTCTAAAGACAAAGTGGCTTTTACAGAACACAAAACCATTCTCAGCTACTAGGTGAACGCGATCAATCTCAGTTGGGTAAGCAGCAACCCGAGACAGTAACAGATGTCTTGCAGCTCTTACTGCTGTGAAAGGGACGTCAGCGTAAAACACCGGCAACAAATCTCTGCACATAGGGTGAAATTTGAGTTAAGAAATTGCATGTGGATTTTTAAAGCAAGATACACATTTGTTTTCACATTATTTTAAGTGAGCTAAATTGTGTCTATTTATAGTGGCCAAGATGTTTTAGTATATATGCTTCCACTATCTGACATATGTAACATTTTTCTGTGGAGAGAACATTTAAGGTCCACTCTTGGCAATTTTCAAATATACAGGGAATTGTCATTAACCATAGTTATCTTGTCATGCAATAGATTTTCTGGTCTTTTTGCTCAGGTCTAGTGAAGTTCTGAATTCTAGGACCCGTATCTCTCTAGTTCCTCCTCCCCCTGCATTCTAGTACCTTAGGCCCTGGGCACCATAATTCTATTCTCTGCTTTTATCAGTTTGGTTTTTTTAGATTCCACATATATGTAAGATCATCCAGTATTTGCGTTGCTGTGCCTTGCTTATTTCACTGGATGTAATGCCCTATTAATCTGTCCATGTGGATTAAATATTTAAAGTAAATGCATTGAAGACTTGAATGTGAAAACCTGAAACTGTAAAACTACTTGAAGAAAACACAAGGGACCTGCTTCCTGCTACTGGTCTGTGCAGAGACTCCAAAAACACAACCAACAAAAGCAAACCTATAAGAAAGGGAGTGGATCAAACTAAAAAGCTTATGCACAGTAAAGGAATCAATCAGTAGAGTGAAAGAATGCTGTGAAATGGGAGAAAACACCTACAAACCATACATCCAATGAAGTATTAATATATAAAATGCACAAGGAAACCAAACACCTTAATGCAAGGAAACCAGATCTTTTAAAAAATAGGCAAAAGACTGAAGAGGACATTGCTCTAAAGAAAATATATGAGTGGCCAAAAGACATAGAAAAAATGCTCAGCACCATCAACCATCAAGGAAACGCACATCCGTCTTGATGCTTTTTATTGATAACATTGTGGTGTTGATAGATTATGTATTAGTATTTCTTGTCTAGTCTCCAAACTACTCAGCTGCTACCTATAGAGCAGCCATAAATGATGTTGATTGAACTGACTCATCAAACCAAATTAGCTTGTGTGGGGTTGGGGATTTAGCTCAGTGGCTTAAGCGCCTGCCTAGCAAACATGAGGTCGAGGTCATGAGTTCAATCCCTGGTACCAAAAAAAAAAAAAAAAAAAAAAAAATTAGCTTGTGTAATCCTAGTTTTTTGTTGAACTTAAATCAAACTGTCACTTTGAAAGCCCTGTCCCCAAATCATTGACTTCACCCTATTATTCTCTTCAGCAACCATTCTTCTGCCCAGTGTCCTGATGCCAGTGCTGTTTCAGTCAAGGCAGATGGAGAGAGGAAGTTTGCATTAATGGAAATAAGATACTAAAAAATCCCTTGTTAATCACTGTGCCTGATTGCTAGCAGATAAGGTAATTAATGCATTGTAATTAAGACATAGAGTCTGTGACATTCTGTTTCAGAATGTCCTGGCGGAGATCTAGATAGACCAACAGATGTTGCAGGAAATTTTAAAAGTTCTTTTTTGTTGTTGTTGTTTCTTAGAATTTCTTCATCAAATTACATGCGAGAATGAAAAAGGTCACTGATGATAAGGAGACGATTGTACAAGGGTGTGTAACAATAGTTCTGGAGGTGAAGTTAAAAGCCTGTTTGAACAGTGCTTGGATTCTTTTTACCATAGGCTCTAATCATAAGGTATCAGGCTGAATTTGTGGAAATCTTAAAATAATACACAGGTGACTCCTTAATTTCAGTGCAATACTCATAGCTTAGATGTTTTCTGATTTGTGTGCATGTAGAAAGACCAAGATGTTCACTGTTGACACTTTTCAATGGAAATATTAACCTCGATGTACATTCCCAGCCCTAGAACAAGGTTCAGGCACCATATAAACCAGACTGTTCTGGAAAAAAGTTTGAATGCCTTCATAAATACAGAAGGATGCTGGAGAACAGGGTTCTGATTTTTGTTTAGTTTTCAGTAGAAAGGAGAAATGAGTGAGCATTTGAGGGTATAAGTGATGCCCATCGTCAAGATAGGAGCTTCTGGGACATTTCTGAGTGTGGAGGAGGGACCTTCTCATGCCTCAGTGCTTCCAACGTAGGCGGCCTAAACTAATTAGAGAGCACTGCAGGGCCCATACCTGGCTTCCAGGACCCAACCCTAGAGGGACAGGAGAGGCCAGTGGCTTATCAGACTAAAAGCTGTGTCTGCTACCAAACCAACTGGTCAATGTGATTGTGTGAAATGAAGCAAGCACCAATAGACTGGTTCTTGGCATAAATCAAAGAGGGTAGGAAAGCTTAATGGCTAGAATCGCAGACTCTGATGTCAAGCCGGCCGTATTTACACGTTGTCTGCATGATACCTGCTGGCTAAACTTGAGCACGTTAGCTTCTCTAAGGCTGACAAGACAACAACAGTGTCTACCTTCTGTGTTTGTTGGGAAAATAAATGAGGGAGAATATACCCAAAGCAATTCAAGCAGCACCTAGTACGTTCTAAGCGTTCATTTGAACATCGTCTACTTAAACTACAGCTGTAACGCAGGAGGGCGACTCTGGCTACTGTCACTACCACAGCTGCATCTGCGGTCATCTTTCCTCTCTGGCTAGGAACTGACTGGGTTCTCTTAGAGGTGTTAGGTCAGCAGGTTTGGGAGACCTGTGAGCTGACGAATTATGGCCAAATGGGGCAGGACCGAGCTTACTTAGGACACTTCTGGAGCAGATGTGAAGAAAAGGTCATCTTGAGGGTTATCTGGATAAAACAAAGAATCTCCATCAAATTATTTATTTCTGGGCATGGGATAAAATGCTGTGATTTTAATCACAAATCTGAGGCACACAAAAGTCTTACTAATGTGAGAAGATTTGTGACCCAAGATTAATCCATCAGAGCCTCAGATGACATAAATTTTGGAGTAATTGTTTAAAGAGTTATTCTACTTTAGGAGAATTGATACTTGTTTCTTTTTTTATTTTGGTGGAAGGTTATATATAACAAAAAGCTTACCATTTTAACCTCACTGAAGTACACAGTTCAGTGTCATTAACTATAATCACATTGTTGAAGGACACTCATTGCCATCTACCTCCAGAGTGTTTTTCATCTTCTTGAACTAAAACTCTGTACTTCATTTCTCTTACCCTAAATGCCGGGCCACCACCACTCAGCTTCCTTTTCTATGCCTTTGGCTATTCTGCAAACTTCATATAAGGAGACTCATCTTGTTCATTGTAAACATGGCTAATTCCACTTAGCAAGATGCTCTCAAGCTTTACCCATGTTGTCGTGTGTGTAGGAATTTCACTTTTTTCTGAAAGTTGAATAATATTCCATGGAGAAGTTCTCATTTCATTTGTTTGTTCATCTGTTGGTGGACGCTAGGTTGTTTCTACCTCCTGGCTTTTTTGAATAATGCTGCTATGCAAACGGGTATAAGTGTAGCTCTTTTTAAAGACTATTACTTAGTTTACACTTTCCATTAAAATGAACTTTGTGCCCTAATGGTTCAAATAAGGAGTATGAGTCAATTTTGTACTACTATAACAAAATACCTGAGATAACCAATTTAAAAAGAGGAAAGGTTTTAATTTGGACCCAGTTGTGGAAGTTTTACCCTTGGCCAGTTGGTTTCGCTGCTTTTTGACCTGTGGTGTGTCTTTCCGTCACAGAGCATGCACAGCACAGAGGTAGGGGAGAAGGGGAGGGCTTGGGGCCCCTGTGGACTTCACTTCTTCCCTCTTAGGCTCCATCTCTTAAAGGTTGCACTCTCCGGCCCCCCAATGATACCACAAGCTGGTGATTGAGCTTTCAACACATGGGCTTTGGGGTACGCCAATCTAAACCACAGCATTTGGCTTTTCTGTGTCTCATTTGTTTGCTATCAACCTGATATCTTACAATGGTGATTGTCAGGATGAGTGTGCATCAGTCTCAGCTCCCCAGCGTGCTGAGGTGCACAGACCACGGGCTGGACTGCAGAGTCTGTGACGAGGAAGCGCCTGGGTGGGACCTGAGAATTCGTGCTTCTAAGGGTAACGCGTTCTTGGCCCGGGGCCACATTTTGAGAACCGTGTTTTACCACATTGTCTTGGTTCAAGCAAACAATCTCTGATACTGGTTTTGTTGCTAGATTTGTCACTTCGAGCGAGCAGCTTTCCTCCTATCCCCTAGAAGCCATGGCAGATACACTAATACATATGAACTCCAACTTCAAAATGCTGTAAATCTGAATATATATGATTTAGGAATGTAGGGAGGGCCAAAGGGTGCTCTCCAGTGAACAGAATTTGAGATTTACCAAGATGCTTGTTTATAAAGGGTACAAAGGAGAATCCGTGAGGGGTAGTTCAGTTGCCCGAGCTGTACATGAGACAGACACAAATCACAAATCGCTGTTCCGTGTCTCGGGTGGAGGGGGCGGTGAGCTGCATGGATCTGAGTGGAGATGGCCATCTTGTCATCGGTGACCTTTCTCGTGGCTCACGGTGAGTCTCGAGTATGAGACCCGGAAAATAAAGGGCCCTATCATTCTGCACTTCCTCCCCACTGGCTGGAGCTAGGCCTAGGGGGACCAGCGAGGCTGCTTAGGCAGGTGGGTCTTTCCCAGAATAAAACAGGATAAAGGGCGGACAGTGCATGTGGAGGCCTGGCACAGGGCAGCAGCTGGGAGCCCTTCCATCTGCTAGGAAATGTACCATAGTGAGTTTCCTTCAAACACGGTTAGACTTTTTCTGCTGCCACCAGCGTGACTCTAAACTGGTTTGTTTTTGTTTTTGTTTTTCCAGCCCCAACTGAGTATCATTGTTGGTGTCTAACAGATGTTCATTACTCATGTTTGTTCGAGCCTGGGCTTGTTTATGTTGCAGAATGTTTGCAGGTGTGATCACACACGGACAGGCTTAGAGGGAAAGCCAGTGTCCCTGGTGGGCTTACTTTTCACTCTGACCATGGACAGGTAGGATCGCTCTGTGGTGGATTGATTAGAAAGGCTCAGATTTGTTAAAAAAAAAAAATGAAAATGGAATAACAATAATGAATTTCAAAACAACATAATAGGAGAACAACAGTGGTTAGTATATTGCGTAGAGTTATTTTCAAAGTAGTTGCTCAGATTAGATTACAAGATACAGGCATGAAAATGGGCCAAACAATGAAAACACAAACCATTCTTTTTGATGAACTAACAGAGATTAGTAGTATAATTATCTATCCTATGTATGATATATATTATACATCTTTTCCCTTATTATATGTATATAATCTTTTCCCTTTTCTCTTGTCTCCTTTCACTCATCTCAGTTGTTTTTCCCTTTTAAGCAGTTTCTTCCCTTTCACTTTTACAATATTGATTGTGCATTTTGGATCCTATTTACTCTTTCAGTTTCTTTTACTAGAGAGACAATATGATTATATGCATGCAAGTCTGATTTATTTCACTTAATAGGGTCACTAGTTGCATCCATTTACCTACAAAAGCTTCAAGTTTATCCTTTTATAGCTGAATAATATTCCATTATATAAAAATACCACATCTTTTTTATCCATGCTTCAGTCAATGGGCATTTAGTTTGTTTCTAAGATTTAGCTATTACAAACTGTGCTGCTATAAATGTGGGTGCACATATAATCTCTGTGGTACAATGTTACTTCTGGGAAAATATCCAGAAGGATAACTGGATCAAATGGGACTTCTAAACCTATTTTTCTGAAGAATCCTCACACTGATTTCCAGTGTTGTTCCAGTCTGCAGTCCTACTAACAGTGAAAAAAGGTTCCAGCTCCACCAGCATTTGTTATTGGTCGATTTCTTGATGTTGGCCATTCTTTCTGGAGTGAGATGACATCTCAGTGTTGTTTTAATTTGCATTTCTTGAATTACCAGTGAGGTTGAACATTATTTATATATTTATTTGCCATTTGTCATACTTCTTTTGATAAGGCATTTTAAAATTTTGCCTAGTTATGTTTCTTAGTAGCAGAGAATATCAGCATTTACTATACTCAGCATCTCTTAATAATGAAACAACTGAGTGATTACAACATCTTTGGCCAGATTAAATCCTTTCTGTTGTGCATTAGTCATCTCCTCATTGCTGGGACAAATACCTGACACAGTGTAAGAAACAAAGGTTAATTTTGGCTCTTGGTTTCAGAAGGTTCAGGCCATGGCCAGCCAGCTGCAAGACAGAAATGGCACAGTGGAAAGAACATGATGAGAGAAACTTGTTCAGACTATAGCAGCCAGGAAGCAAAGAGGTAGAGCAAGAGCTTTACTTCCAAAGGTTTGCCCCTGGTGACCCCCTCCCCAGGAGACCCCCCACATCCTCACCTTCAGCTATGAATTCATCCATGGGTGAATTAACCCACTGAGGAGCACAGCGAACATCATCCACCCACTTCCCAAAGCCCCACCTCTGAACACATGAGACTTCCGTAGTACATTTTAGATGTAACCCAAAACAAATTAGATACCCCATTTCTGAGAGTAAAGATGTTCAGAGATTTGCCATTTTAGAAATTTTTTAAAAATTATTTTTTATTTTAAAGATAGTAAAATCCAACAAAACAAGAGAGAACAAAGCCAATTAAAACAATGCATCAAAATTGGCACAGAACTTCCAAGCAGGATACTAGGGAAACAACAATAGCTACCCCAGTATATCTTATTATCTTCACAATCGTTGTCCATTCTGTCAGGCATAGCCAAATCAAACCAACAACAAAACAATAAAACCAATCGATACAGAATGTTGAATAAAGTAAAATAATTAATCAGAGCAAAGCAAAACAGCGAAAACAATATTTGTCTTCAAAGACAAGATAGAAGGAAATCCCCGTTTCCTGTATTACACACTGCATATTGGGGACTTACTAACTTACAGATATGAAGCATGTCACATACTCCTGAGAGATGCTCAGACTGCTGGCCCCAGGCTTGTACAATCAACCAAACAATGCCAAGACTTCAGTTGCTTTCTGTAGCTGAGTTGCTGTCAACTCAGCCTGTCCTCCAAACCAGTGGGTTGTTTGGGGGGACGGGACCACGGATGGCGTTTGATTCTCAGCCCACGCATGGTAGGCTCACGAGAGGTGTGACCTGAGTTTTCTCTCCCTTTATCCCTCGTGGCCTGCACAGCTTAGCAGGAAGTGCAGGGTTGATTTCTTGGTTGGTCCCCTAAGTCCCAGCATGGCTCATTCTCAGGACAAATCTAAAACAAATGAAATGACAAGAAGCTCTAGATACACGTTGCCCAGGGGAGATGCTGGGAAGATTAAAAAAAACTGTCCTTGGGTCATACTTAAAAGCTTAACTTGAGCTATGGACAAGAGGAATCTGGCATGAAAAGAAACACAGTTCTAAAAATGTAGAAATTTTTGCTAGTTTTCCCTTGAATGTTTCAGTGTCACTTCCTTTTCTCACTTCAGAGCATTTTGTTGTGATTTATAAGTTTATATTTAGAGAAATTATTTATGGAATGTCTAGCCCATCCCAGGCTCTAATGAAGGTAGAGTTAGATCATATTCCACTCATGTCATAGGAAATGTCCATTGAATTAATTACGTAACTGCATTAGTACAGATATACACGGTAAGGCACAGGTTAGCACTGACCGTGGAAGCTCAGACTTATTAGCAAGGTTTACTGCCAGCCACACACTTTTCATGGATTTTCTATTAATTGATATATTCAAGATGACAGTGGTGGGCAAGCTGAGCAGCGCACGCTGAAGTCTGTAGCGCCTCTTGCCGCTGCCACTGCCCAAGGGTTGGGTACTGGTTTCCCTTTGTCTTTGCTGCAGCTGTGTTCTGTCCTGTGCCTCCAGCATCCATGCATCCACACCTTATCACAGTCAATCATTTTGATGTATCCTTGGGCTCCCAGGGCTTCATATCTGTAAGTCAACAAATCCCCTCCACGGCTCTGTGGAGGAAGGAGAAGAAACAGACTCAGAGAAATGAGACTTTCACCAGACACCAACCCAGATAAACTGCAGAACAGAGCTTCCAACTGGGTCTTCCAGTATCAGATCTAGGGCTGCTGCCTGAACCGAAGGACCGGACTGCATTTTTGTCAGGGGTGACTGTCACAGCCTCTGAAGCGGCCAGGTTTCCTTTTTATTCCTTTTCTCCCTTGATGTTGAGTCTTCGTGAAACAATTGGGATTTGCATTTAGAATCCACAGCCTCTGGAAGGTGTTTTCCCCGTGGATTTGCAGGTAAGCCTGCTAATGGCTTCGGAAAAGGTTAATCTGTTTACCTCTCCAGAACATTCTCTACTGCAGAGAAAAGCTAGGCGCCGTGAGCTGGGTTGCTCCAGATGTCCTAGGCTCTGAGCTGCTTTATTTGCATTTGGTATTTCAAAGCTTGTGATCAATTTACAATTATGAGTGTCATAAAAATTTCACTTTAACTAGCACTTGGTGAAGGAAAACATCAATTTACATTATCTTGCAGAGTTGGAAAATGTCTAAGTCATTTATAAAACAAAAATGGATTTCATCAAGACAAGTGGTTCTGAAATTGCTGCTGCTGCTCCATTTGTAATCATTTTCTGATACCAGAGCCTGTTATTTTCACACATGTGTTTTATATTCACTGTGCTCGTCCTTAATAAGGTAATTCTAATCCTTGAATGATACGGCTGCTCCAAGAGAATGCAAAGCACAAACATGAGGAAGAAAAGGAAAGAGCTGATTACAGAATGTGCCTTGGGCGCCTGTCTCAGTGGCACTTGTAGCTAGATTTACAGCGAGCCTGATTCCACACGTAAGATGTTTCTTACCCTATGTGTCTCTTTTAAAATACCAAAAAAAAAAAAAAAAAGTCCCTTCCCTTCATACACCATCAACGAAGTTCTGATCAGTTGGAAAATTTCCTGGTGATATCTTCAATCCTTTAAATACAAGAGAAGGAAGAAAAAAGATAATAGATTGTGTGTTGAAATACTGTTTGGAGAGTCCATCGATAAAAATAAGCTTTCAGTAAGTTCGTGCTTGGAGCCAGGCTCTGTGCTAAGAACACTGTGCAGAAATTCATTTAATATTTGTGAGCACTGCCATGCGGTGAACTGCCGTGGCCTTGATGCTTGGGCACCTCTAATACTCACAAGTTTAAAACCTAATCACCAGTGGGACGGAAGAAGGAGTTGGGACTTTTGGAAAGTGATTAAATCATGATGGCAGAAACCTGATAACTCAGAATAGAGCTAGGAAAGTCCCAGAGATTTTCCATGTCCTTTTCCACCATGGGAGCACACAGTAAAAAGGCTGATCTATAAACAAGAAAGCAGACCTCGGCAGGAAACACAGTCACCAGCACCTTGATTTTCATCTTCCAAACATCCCAAACTGTAAGAAAAGCATTTCTAGTGTTTACAGGCTAATGACTGAGACTGAGTGCTTTCTGAAGACAAGGAGACTAACAATTAGAGTGCTTCAGAGGTTGTTTTAGGTCCTACAGCCAGCGAGAGGCAGATGAAACATTGACCAGTAAAGTACATTTTCAGATAAAAGTGAAATCCAAGAAAAGGCAGGCAGTACTAATAATGGATTCCCAGTTTTATTATTTGTCTGATAAAAATAAAATAATTGACGGTAAATTACATAAGCTTCAAATGAAAAGCAATCTTAGGTTGAGAATTTCCTGAAAACAAAGACAGTGTCTTAACCATGTTTGGATTTCCTTGCATATAACATCCCCAGAATTTTGCCCAGAATCAAAGTCTTTAAGATCAGGAGTTTGCAATTCCATCTACTTTTGAGATGTTTTGGTGTGAAAATTCTTCAGTCTGTTGAGTGATATGACATTCTTTCTTTTCTTAGATTCACTTTGTTGTCTGATCATGGAGCGTAAATAAGTAGAATGGACACTGATGTTCACCGTGGGTGTTGTGATCAGTATTAAAGGATCAGTAGCTGAATATTGTTCAAACTCCTGACAGCAGAGATTTACCTTAGAGCCATGATTCTCTTCTCTGACACACTTTTGGGTCAGCTAGGGAAGTGCTTAACCCACATCACTGACCACCTCCTCCCACAGATCAAATTGATGTGAGTATCTGGAGTTATTCTGAACATAGGATTTTTAAAATAACTCTGTCGATGATGCAAATGTGCTTCTAACACTTAGAATCACTCTTACAGAGCGTGTATTAACTAGAGAGGGTTAAGTTACCCATGGAGCTAGCTGTCTGTCCAGCCAAGATATTGCCCAATGGCCTTATTTTTGTGAATTCATCAAGTGTTTAGGTAAAAATTGTGATTTCAGCCTTTCATATGAGTTAATCAGACCCTAGGAAATTCATAACATCCTAACAAAATATGAATTTGTCTGATATCAGGTATATAGAATGCCTAAACTAAAAAAATTTTCTATTAGGCACAATCCACTGCCAGAAAATCTCTTTTTCTTTCTTAATTAGCTGGGAAGACAAATTTTTAAGGTCATTGTTTTGGTAGGTCAGAATCTGAGCAGGAAAAGCAAATAGTGTTGGGATATTTTGCTTAATCTTAGTAAAATACTCCTGCCGCAAATACTATTCATACTACGCTCTTTGACCAAATTCTGATGTCTTCAATTCAAGGTTCTCTGGATATTTTTTATCAGTGTTGACAAATCTACTGCTTTGACTCCTTCCTTTTTATGATTTTGTGCATAACCTTGCCTCCTTCATGAGAGTTTTTAGCACTGGCATACTCCGTTTCCACTGTGTGTTTAGACTGCATTAGTTAATAGTTCCCGGACTCCTACAGCCTAGTGTGTGAGAGGTCACCTGTGTAGGAGACAGACAGTTGGAGGGGGGACAACACAAGCATTAGAAGACAGTGACTTTGTGACCTCCCTACCCACGGAGATGCTCAGCCAGGCTGACATTCATTCCCATGGGCCTACCCAGATTTTCAAAGATTTGTAAATTTTCTCTATTTCCATTTCTTTTGGCATGTTTTTGGCTCTCTTCTAATGTCTAATAATTCTTCATTGTCTGTTTATATCTAGGGATGAATTCCTTAAAAAGCTTGTTTGGAGCTCTGTGTTCAAGGGTGGATCTGGTTTTAAGGTAATCAGTCAGTGAGCAGGCAGGGTATTTGACTAGCTGCTTTTGTGCCGCGTTCCCCCCGACTCTGCCCCTCACTGCCCACACACACACACACACACACACACCCCTCTCTAGTGCCAAGCTGAGAACAAATCCTTTAACAGATAGGCCTTGGGGGAGATTTCAGCTCTAAAGTACAACAGGAAGTCATATACTCAGAATTCACCTGGACATTTTTAGGTCCCCAAGGCTATCATTGCTTTCCGAAGTCTTTAGGTAACACTTCACAGCATCTGATATGGAGCTTTATGTACACTGATGGTCACTTTTCACCGATAATCTGAGAACGTTGCTGGCAGCCCTTCAATAGATAAAATATCACCAAAGGAATTTATAGAGTCATCTAATTCTCCTTTGCTTCCATGACATTTTGCTTTGTGTACATCATGATTGTTGAGGAGGAGGAGTTACAGGGTAGGTACAGATGAGGTGTTAATGCTTTTTCTCGCCCCACCCCAAATCCACAACTGTTATGTCATGGGTGGGTTAGAGTTGGTGACATTTAAGATTTGAGTAAACAGGCTTTGCTTGTCCCTGGAGTGTCTTGTCTTTTCTTTTCTTTCTTGTTTACTATTGCACAGGCTTTTTTTCTTTTGCTTGGAATATTCATCCCCCCTTATTTTTGATGACCCCTAAGCGCATTTTTTCAAGACAGCTCCCTCTTTGCTGAAGCCTCCCTGAGTCCCACAGGAAAGGCTAATTCTCTCTTCTACTGTATCACTTTCTCATGTTTTTATAATGAACGTCTTCATTTCACAAGCAGTGAAACATGTCAGGGAGTCGAGGTGACTTTTCCAAGACTGAACATCAGAAGAGCCTCTGAGAGACACAGGAGCCTGGGTGCAGACCTGTGTAATCTCCATACACCCAGCTGGGGCCCCACTGGGTTCTGGATCCTCTCTGTGTTTGGCTGAATTCCAAAGTGGTTGAAAGGGGGGGAGGTAGAAAAGTCAGGAGTTCTATGTAGGAAGCTCGCTTCAGAGACCTCCTTACATGGAATCCCTGTATTTGCAGAATCTCAGCACTTTGTTTTCTATTGTGATTTCAGTCAGCTGTTTGGTGGCGTTTGGTGCATTTAGTCCTATACAGTCAGGTGACCTAACATTTTAAGGATTTTGCCCTGAGATGGGACCCACAGAATGGCTATTTGTGCAGCTGACCATATCCACAGGTAACAGTGTATCCTCAGAAAACAGGGAAGAAAATAATGTATGTATACTTCTTTCTGACAAGAAATAATATTATGTCCAGCATTCTCTAAAACCAAAGCAGAAAAGCAAGAACAGTAAAACCATGTCCCATGACCCTCATAACCATTATTATAGCCCCAGTTCCCAGTTCCCAAGCTTGGCACAAGCTTCTGCTGGATTTCTGCCTAGCAGAGGGTGCTGGGTTGTGGATGCCGCCACAGTTACGAGCTGAACTGTGCTTCCGTGCGGGATGTTGAAGTCCTGTTCCTAGCATCTGTGAACATGGCCTTGTTTGGAAAGAGGAGTCTTCACAGATGATCAGGTTGACATGAGGTCACAGGGTGGGCTCTATTCCAATAGGACTCGTGATTTTATAAACAAGGGAAATTTGGACACAGAGACAGATATGTATCCTACTAGTCAGCTCTTTGTCACTATAATGAAGTACCTGACATAGGGTACTTATGGAGAGATGAAGTTTACTGAGTTCCAAGTGCAAGGTCCAAATGGTATTTAGCAGGCTTCCCCAGACCATCTACGAATGCTGCAGACCACCGTGATGGAATGAAAGTTGGAGCAAACAAGTGATAACATCTTAAGCCAAGAGCAGAAAGAATGGAAGAGACCAAGCTTGCTCCTTTTCTAGCAGCCCTCTCCTGAGAACTCCAGGGATTCCTGTGCAGTGCCACACTGATGGTCTCAAGACCTCTCTCTGGACTCCACCTCTTAAAAGCTGTCCTCTCTCCCAGAGGTACTTCCTGGGGACCAATCCTTCAATCTTTAGGGGCGACACCATTGAACAAACACACCCTAACCCTAGCACACACAGAGGAAAGGCAATAAGGTAGTGTGAATGCCATCTATGAGCCAAGAAACCGCCAACATTACTGGAAGCTGAAGGAGAAACAGGCTGCAGATCCTCACTTCCTTGAGCTCTCAGTGGGGAAGAGCCCTGCTTGATTTCAGACTGTGAGATAATACATGTTTTATCCGTTACCTCGTTTGTGGTCCTTTGTTACCACAGCATTAAGAAACAAATAAATCACTAATTGGCTTTCATCTCTGTGTCATTCCTTTAAGTCTCAGTTCTTTGTTTCCAAAAGAAGTTGTCCTAGTTACTTTTTTTTCTTTGCTGAGACAAAATATCCAACACTGTAAGCTAGGGAAGGTTAGGTTTATTTAGCTCACAGTTTGTAGAGGTTTCAGCCCATAATTGGCTGGTTGCCAGGCTGAGTAACATGGCATAGGGGTGTCACAGAGGAGAAACAGTTCATGGAAGGCAGAAGGAAGCAAGCAACATCAGCAGCTCTACTTTCTGTCTCTTACATTCTGCCCAAGCTACACACCACTATTCACTATCTTCCCACTATCCACCTCCGCCCAAACCAACGAGTGGACTTATTGGGTAACCACACACCCTTAATCCAAGCATCACACGCTCTGGAGTCAGCCACCCCTGAAAAAACACCACCTTTGACCACATGAGGCTTTGGGGGCTCTTCCAGACACAAGCCATAACCAAAGCAGACAATATGATCTCCAGCTCTGACTTTCACAAGCCCTCCTCCAAGTTGATGGATACCCTGGATGTACGGCTGAGCCCCTCCACCACTTCCTTTTTGGTCTTTGGCCCACCAGTGATGGCAAACCTTTTAGAACTTTCAGTGGTACAAATAGTCCACTGTGGCATGTATGCCATAGGCTTGACCACTGGCCTCGACCCCAGGTTTGGCTTGAGAGTAGCTGGGCCACGTCCTCCTGGTCACTTACCCTTCCCCCTCTACACAGTAGTGATGACAAGAACTAGAGAAAAACTCACCATGTCTTACACAGATGTCGCAAATCTCTGTTTCCATCCCGACCAGTTCACCATTTCAGGGGAGATGATGGCGCGTGCTGCGGCCCCAGCCTGCATTCAGCACACAAATAGGATTTATTTGCCCACACAGGGTTTTATTTAAAAAACAAAAGCTAAAAAAAGAATTCCTGGCAGGATGTAAAAATTGCATGATTTCACATTGAAGCCCAAATTTCCCAGCGGAGTGTGTTGGTATTCCGCACAGAGGTTGGTGGGCTGTTCCAGCTCGTCTCCATGAGGAATGGTCACCATCTGGCAAAGAGCTATGCATTCCAGCGCGTCACTGCCGGGGCCCCTGTGTTCATCCTGTGCCCACCCTGTTCTGGCTTTTCTCATTTCTGCCTCTGTGGATTTCCCCAGCAATTGAGTATGGGGGCCTCTGCAGGCATCGTGGTAAAACTATTTATTTCCCTCCTGTCTGCTCTGGGAGAACAAACTTAGTTGGAGTCTACCTCACTTGTTGTTGTACATTACATCTCTACACTAGCGTCAGTGCCTATGCCCGGTAATGATCACGTATTGGATGTTGTGGACATCAGTCAGATACTTAGGTAGAATCTTCTTTTCCATTATCTAAAACAAACCAATCTTTGAAATACCACAACTTCTTTAGAGGTAGAGTGGGAACGTGTTCCTCAAGGTTGGGGTGAGGTTATGCTGAGGACGCAAGACAGCAAGCCTTGCAAGTGGACGATTCAAGAAGGAAGCAGATGTGGAAAGACAGCTTCGGACAGGGTCAGAAGAGAATTCAGAGAGAGGACAGTGCAGGCCTGCGGGCAGGCTGGGAGGAGGCCGACTGGGCAGTGTTGGAGGAGCATTAACTGGCACATGGGGAAATGGCAGGATTTGACTAATGGGAAGAAAAGGAGGGTTTGGTTGGGCAAGAATGGGGTAATTTGGAGAAATAACAGAGCTTGTGGGGTGGAGGGCAGTGGTGGGAAGGAAGGTGGAGGGGGTGACTTGGAGCTGCCAGCTGCGGGAGGAGCCAGACCTCAGGGCTGTGGCTGTGCTGGGCCCAGAAGCGCTGGAAGACCCGTGAAGGGGCTGCACTTACTGCCTGGCTGCGACTGGGAAGTGGACACTGGGGCTGCGTTGAACCACTGCTGCTCGGAAAGGCGGTGAGTGCTCCTGACCGCATCTAGTTGAGCATTGAGGTAGAACATCTGCCTTCTGCGTTTTCCCTTCCCGTAGGCTGCAGGGAAACTCTGGGCAGGTGGCTGCAGAGTGGACCTGGGGCAGTCTTCATCTGCCTGCTCCTCCTCCCGGCTTTCTGACACAAACCTGCCAGTGTCCTTCACATCTATGAGTCTCCTCAGTAACAGCGGTTCCATTCATGGTTGTTTGGGAGAATGAATCTGTCATTTTAAATGTGAGACAAGTCATCACCTCTTACATTTCCCCACCTCCCTTTCGTCCTCCCAGTTTTTTCTCCCCTCCCTCCCTTGCTCGTCTGTCTCCCTCATCTTTCCCTTCCCTCTTCCTCCTTCCTCCTCCCCTGCTTCCTTTCTGCCTTTACAAGAGCACATTGAGGTTCTGCATCGTGACCTCGGAATCAAAGGCCTGGTTACAATCCTGGTGCTGTTACTGGTGACAGAACCCTGAGGCAGATACTGAGGTCCTTAATCCTTTGTGGTTTTTTAAAATATGCCAAATGGGATAATACTGACATGTAGCTCCCAGAATTACTGAGAATGTTTTTACAGTGATACATGCACAGCACTTAGAATGCTGGCTGGACCACGGTGAGAATTCACTCTGTGAGCTATGATTTTTATTGTTATGGCAGCTGCTTTTGTTTTTCACACTCATCCTCAAAGAACATGGATTATTTACACACACACACACACACACACACACACACACACACACACATAAATAAAGAGGTAGAATTAAAACATAACTTTATTTTTTGAGATTTATTCTGTCAACATTTTCTTTTTTTGTACCGGGAACCAAACTCATGACCTCGCGCTTGCCAGGCAGGCGCTTATGTTGCTGAGCTAAATCCCCAACCCTGAGATTTATTTTGATATTGCAAAGATTTTTGTTATGGAACAACATATAGAATCCAAAAATTAATGCATGTAGTAACTGAAATACAAAGGGTGATCAAAATGTATGGTGGGGTTTAAACTTAGACAATGTACCGCATTAAAAGACACATCGTCATTGACCCCCTTTGGAGAATTCCCCTTCCAGCACCTTTATCCCAATGTCTTGACACTTTCTGAAGCATCTCTCGAGGTGCTGTTTCCTGACTGTCTTTACAAAGCATGATTTTTTAAAAAATGTGCTGAATCATGCTGTCGAGCAAAATGCAGCAGAGGCAGATTTGTAAAACGTCCACCTCAGTCTCTGGATCTGCACTGGGAAACTTCTGGGTCTTCCCCTGACTTGCAATGATGTGCAAAGTACAAGTCCTGAAACACCCGAGTGCACTGCTGCAGCCAGGGGAGCACAGCTGAAGACCCTTGGGAAGGAACTTGCCAGAACTGCTGCAGAAAGTGGCAAGAATATGGGATGAGTGTATCTGAAGGGCAGCGGACAGTTCTGAGGGGAGTTCGTGGAGCTGTGTCTTTCACTACAGAATACTTTTTAATGTTTTAAAATAGTCACCGTGTTGACTGATCACACCTCGTATGTTATTGGATACTGACTGATAAGTGGGTTAATTTTACACCTAGCATCCTAAGGCCACTTTTAGAAGCACATACTGTATCGTAGATGCCTTTCATTTGGAAGTTAAAGAGGCTGTGATTGACATATCTTATGAGTACAAGGTCAGGTGGTCTAGAGTTTTAGGGGGAGCCGTTCAAGAGCTCTATGCTTTGATGATTTATCTATTTCCATTTTCTTTTCCTTTCTTGCTAACCAGCACATTATACTTTGGCATTTGAAAAGGCAGATGTTTTCCCACACATTAATAAATACACTTTACTTGAAATTGGTGAATTTAGAATGAAATTCTAACTCTTTTTATGAGGACAGTGCTGATATTGTCTTTGTTGCTCTCGTTCTTGTTGTTTGTGGTGCTGAAGATGGGACCCAGAGCCTTGCACCTGCCAGGCAAGTGCTCTGCCCCAGCTGCACCCCGAGCTGGGTGGTGAGCTGACCAAGAGAAGACAGAGCAGACAGCGTAGGGCCGCTCTGAACACCGAGGAGTACAGTGTGTCGGACTGCTGAGACCTCCTAGGCTGGGAGTGAAAGGGTTATCGCATCCAGGGCCCCGGTTCGGGGGTTCGCCCTTCCAGTGCCTGTGCATGCCGGATCCCTTGGCTTCCCGAAGCCCTTGTTCCCGTGGGCACTTTCAGATATTGGCACAGCAGCTTCACCTTGCATCTTTCAAGTGCGATAACGGGAGATAAATGGGAGATAAGTCTCCCCCCACCCCAGCTCCCTGCTTCTCCCTCCCTTCCTTCCTTCCTTCCTTCCTTCCTTCCTTCCTTCCTTCCTTCCTTCCTTCCTTTCTTCCTTCCTTCCTTCCCTCCTTCCTTCCTTCCCTCCTTCCTTCCTTTCTTCCTTCCTTCCTTCCTTCCTTCCTTCCTTCCTTGCTCTTTCTCCTGTTCCTTCTCTTTTCTTCCTTTTCCTTTTCTCCAAAGGCTTTAGTGTTCTGTTTCTGTTAAACCGGTAAGTATTGCCATTAAATACACAGATACTTTCCCCTTCCACACCATCAATTAAATCAGTTCATCGTGTGAAAGACTAGCGTGCTGTCTTTATACAGCATTTATTACCCTGTGTGCACCTTTAAACCAAGAACAGTGCACCCCTCGGAATGCCGGGGCGCATTTACTCACATACATGTGACCAAGAGGAACTGACCTGTGGCTGTGCTACGTAAAGAGTCTCCCCGTGCTGCTTGCTTCTCTGGGTTATTACAGCACAGCTGTGACGAAAACGGGATGAACTGATCCAGGAAAGGTGCTATTTACACACAGTGGGGAGCGCTCTGCTGTAAAGAAGGGGTCCACTGTAGGAGCGTGGATGCACCTTGAAACCATAATGTTAAGTGAAATAAATCAGACACACAAGCTTAAATGACATATACGAAGAGGTGATTGTGACAGCTCTTTCGAAACATGAAACGCAAAGCAAATGCAAGGTATTGTTTTCCTCAGAGAGTTTTTAGAAAACTTCTCTGCCCTGAAATAGGTCTGCATGACACCATGAAGCAGCTAATTTTATTTTCCAAATTATGGATCTGTCTCTCACAAGGTGCTGTGCTTAACAACGTCGGCTTGAGTTACACGGTTTATGATGCGAGGTATAAATGTAATTCCGTGCTGACTTTTGCTATAGCTTGAAATGGAAAATGATGGTTTTATGTGGTGAGTTCTGAAGAGCTGACAGATTGACAATGATATGAGACAAGGTCTAATTTTCTACCGATGCAGTTCAGATAAAATAGAAAAGTTCTAGTGTTGGAAAGGACACGTGTACTTGCTTACGAAGCCGACTCAGTTGGACCCTGTAAGAGTGCGCGGCGCTCGGATTTCAGTGTCCGGATGGCTGTTAAATGAGGAAGGCACTTTGAAAGGCCTGCTAGGGACCACCTAATCAGTTAATGTGATGGGGAACCTGAAAGTCAGGCAGGCAAGACGACTCTGCCCTGGCCACATGGCTTCCCGGGGTCTACGCTGGACCCTTCATGTATTGTTCCACTATTTGTCTCTGATGATTGGAATTCCCTCCGGGCTGAACTCTGAGGGCCAGCACTGTGCCTGACCAATGTATTCGGCCACTTATCCATCGAGAATGTATTCAGTCTTCATCCGAATCCTCGGGTCTTAGTTGTATCACTTTAACAGCGGTTTATACAGGTTAGAATTTATTCAGCCCCTGGTTGTGGAGGACGGGCGGTCCGAGGGTATGGTGACGGACCGCTTGCCATGGGGACGAGGACAGCTTTCTCGGGCTCTCTGGGGACGAGGACAGCCTTCTCCTGCTGTCTTCTCAGATCCACTCATGCCACCTCCAAGTCTTCCCCTTCTTGATCCCGTCTGATCCCAGGTGCTTGCTGGAGTCCTCACCCCTGAATACCATTGCTGGGTCAATCGGGGCTCTCAGTTCTGACACTGAACTTTTGGGGGATCTGGTCCCCACATGGTGCCTCTTAGGTGTTTGCACTGTGTTAAGTGACAAGAACAGGGCCTAAGGCTGCTTTTTAGGAGCCTGTTGTCTAAGAGGCCAGGGAGGGAAGAAAAAGAGCGGTGTTGATAATTTAAATACCGTGTAATAAAGGTAGCAGACATCAGGGACACCCTGGAAGGCCCAGAGAAGATGCGTGGATCCTTACACCTGTGAGACACTCTACAAGACCACTGGAGGCTCGAGGCTCGCTCCAGAGAATCAAGATTGTGAAAGACAAAGAGCCAGTGTCCTCTCAGCCTGGAGGTGAGAAAGGAAACTTCTAACTAAAGGAAATCTGACACCCTGGCTGGCATCATGGAGCAGGACAGGACATTGACGGAAAACCTGGCAAATGTTAACGACAACTGTAGGTTAGCTGATGATAGCATGTTAATTTTTTAGTGTTGATAATTTAATACGGAAATGCATGATGTGAATGCAGAAGTGTAAATGACAAACTCAACTATTTTTGTGATTTTTCTCGGTTTAAAATGATTTCAAAATTAAAATCTATAAGAGATAACTTTCTTTGCTCAATTGAGACATTTCTTGGTGATTTCAAATTTGAAGACAGGATATGACGTGCAAAACTAATCTAAGTCACTGTATTAAATAAAATTTGAACCGAAAAACAAAACATGGATGTATTTTTTTAACATTTTTACTCCAAAATTTAAATAAAATATAGAAATCAAATATAGAATTCAAGTATACAATTAACTTTGCCAAAGGAATAATTTTGACCTTAGTATTAGTCTTAACTAATTTCAGAATTAGCCTTAATCTGCTTAATGCTCTACCTATGTTTAAATTTTATCTGAAAAATGGAATATAATTCAAAATAAAAAAACTATCTGACTTTTCCACTGTATTCAAGAGGTTAATTCTAGAGTCCCTTCTTAATAAAGAAAATAGCATTTGTTCCCTTTAGAAAACATGTTCTATTACCAGGAGATGATACTGGCTTGAGATTGCTGGCATCACGATACTTTCTCATGATGAAATTTTCTAATAGCTCAGACTTTTCTTGACTTTCTTTATGACAGAAGATGATTATACTTAGAGAAGGAATTTAATTAGGGCATTTTCTGAGCTATTCAAATGTAAGAGTTTTCAGATCATTCTATGTTAGTATTTAACTTTTAAGTCATATAGGGATTTGTTTGACCTCAACTGAGCTAAGTGAGTTTTACTGCATATTATGCCTAATAATAGCATGTGTTTTCAAATTTCACTCATTTAAAATAGGTGGGTTCTAGATTTAATTACTAATTTTTTTTTTTTTTTGCTTAAAATTCTGTGCAATCAAGGTGAAAGGATTTGTTTCCAAGGAAACAAATGTACTCCATTTTTACCGCATAAAATGTTTTCTGCATGAAAATTCCATACCATTCTCCAGGGAGATATTATCTCAGTAAGATCCTTCTCATTGGAGGTTTTTCCAAATTTGTTAAATCTTTTTAAATTTTTAAAAAATCTTTTTAAAATTTTTATTCTCCCCAAATCATCCTGTATTTGTGTAATCGTCATGTTATTAGGTTTCAGAAAAATTGACAATAAACGCATTGACCTCACCATGTTAGAATCATAAAATGTACAGTTTTGAGCAAAAGTGGTTTTCCTCTGACCATTATTTTATGTTTTGATTGGAGCCTAAGTAGCAGGCAGTGAGGTTGTTCACTTGGGAGGAATTGGCCTGTTCTGAAGCTGACATTTGCCATCCTAAAAGCTGCCAAAGAACTTCCCTCTTTATTGGTTTTTATCTGAAGTTAGAGGTGATGAGTTCTCAAGAAGCCTATTTGAAAGCCACTTAAATAGCTGCCCTTGCACACTCCGGTGAGGGGGAACCACCACGGGCACTGGAGGAATAGATCCAGGTCACTGGAAGTCTGAGGTTGTGTTCTGACCTATCTCTTCCTAGAGGACTCGGTCTTCTCGTGGCAGTGCTTGGATGCAGAAATACTGTATTATCTGTTTTGCAACCTGGACCTGGCATATAATAAGTGCCAGAAGCATTTTTGATGATGGAATGAAAGAATTTAATTAATATTACATCAGAAAGACACATTTTTGAAGTAGAAAACACTACATGTGGAGTAATGGGGTTGGGGTTGGGGATAGCATACTATTCAAAATTAATTAATTCTATGACTTTGCTAGTATGTCATTGACACCTTTACATAAAACAGGACAATACCTGCCTCATGAGGCTGTTAATTAACGTGATATATGTATAGCATATGTATTGGAGGAATTCTTTTAAAATTTGGGATCAACTCAAAAAAGGGGACTTTATAAAAGCAGCAACTATAATTTGATTTTCTGTGAATTCAGATGCATTGTCACCTAAAAAGTAGAAGTGATTTCTCCTAAACTCTGTGAAACTGCTGTGCTATTGAGTCTATCGACCAAAATTCCCAAAGCTCTGTCTTCAGAGCTTCAATGGGTACCTGCCTGACTCAGCCCACTTAGCCTGAAGTTTATATGATATTTACAATCGTGTGTTAGCTATAGAAATGGGAAAATCAGACAGTGCCAATACTAACCTTCAATCATTTGTGAATGCTAAGCATGTATTACTCACCAGGGAAGGGGTAGTGGTTTAATGTTTTGAATTTCTCTAGTACAGCTTAGATATACCGTCTCTAAAATATGTGGGAGAATAAATGTCTTGGATTTTTTAGAATCAGGATTTTTTAGAATCTGTCACAGCAAATTAACTCCACAAGCACTATTTTTCGGGGACCTAGTATGTGCCAGCATGGTGCATGCTGTGGGAACAGAACCATGAGCGGGAGTCAGGGTCCCTCATGCTTGCTGTACCAGGGCTCTGCGGAAGGAAGCGAGGATGAATACCTAGACCCCTGCCTCTCATCAGCTGAGCACCCAGAAGGGAGGTACCAGCCACTTAGGAGCCGTGGGAAGAAGGTTCTAAGCAAAAGACAGAGGTGGAGGCCTCTAGGGGAACAAGGGGAGCTCCAAGAAACAGAAAGAAGGGCTGGATGCCGGGAGCCAAGCAGGCGAGGGGATGGTAAGGCAAGGACTGACCAAGCATGGGCTCTGGAAAGGAATTTGGCTTCACTCCGTGCGTGTGAGAAATCCGTCCTGTCTGCGATGGGAAGTGTATCTGAAGCAGTGAAGCGACCTGGTCTAACTTGCAGCTTTAGAAGATCCTTCTGACTGTCGAGTGGCCCCGAAAGACCTGAGATCGTTTAACAGCCGGTCAAGCAGCACTTGTTCTGGGCTAACGGGGAGAAACAGAGAGGGTGGGAACGCAGGAGGGATGCACTGATGCAGTTTGGTGGATCTGAGCTCAGCTTCCAGCTCTGTCTCTAACTGGAAATTTCCCTGATTCCCAGTTTTCTATCCATAAACCGAAGTAATAAATTGTAGGTTAGGGGGCAGTTTTTAAAAGGTTAGATAACACTCGCTCCGGACTTGGCCTGGGCCGGTGCTCCTATCATGTGACAGATATGAATGTGCAGTAGAGGACTGTGATCTAAGTGCTCTCTGATGTGTTTTTAGCTTAGAAATAAACTCTGTTCTTGCTGAAGAGAGGAAGAATTGTTTAATGACCGGTAGGCGTGAAAGGATGTTAGAGCGCAGGGCTGTGGCTGTTGGCCTGGGTATTTTTCTCTTGTTTCTCCCTGTTTCTCACTGCCTTGAAGCTGGCCACCTTGAGTCCCCAGCACATACTTTTGCTGCCTGTAGACCATGCAGAGGAACCGTGCGGAGGGCCCCGGGCTGATGAGAATAAGGTTATTCAGTGAGTGTCTGTATGTCTGCATTTAATGTTACTTTGCTTCAACAGTGGTTCAAGAGCAAGCACTGGGCAAAGACCAAGGTCTTTCCACATGTTTAGCAGACTTCAGAGAACTGGCGGAATCAAACAGGGCTCACATGCAGTCCTGACACAGCGTGGAAAATGTGATGTTTGGAAAATCTAGGTGCAAAATCTGATGCCACCAACATATTTGCTTAGAAAGCATCCATCGAGGACAAGGAGTTCCAATGATCTCCTCCCATATAGCATCTTTATGATTTTCTTAAAAATGAAGGAGCAGGAAGAGGAAACTTTGAGAGAAGGACTCAGATACAGAAGCCCTTCTCTTTTCTTCATCGAGGGACTAAGTCTCTGTGCAGTGTATCCCACAGTATGATGCTGACACAATTGTAAGTAAGGTGTGGGGCATTTCCCAACTTTCCACGTAGAGAGGCAGCTTTGGGTATCACTGTCAACCAAGTGTCTAAAAATCGTCCAGTGTATGTCATGGTTATCATTGCTTATTTTGCAGTAAGTGTGATTGTCTACACTTTCACTAATGTATCTTCAGTTCTGTCTGAGTCCTCGTCTGCTTACCTGCGGCATAACCGAAGCTTAGATCTCCTTGGCATTCTCACGCTCCAGGGTGAGTCGCAAATCTTTGATCTCACTACCTGGTCTGGACAGAGGGCAGCTTCAACTTTGGCCCTTGGGCCTGAAAGATGGCTCGAACAGCAGAAGAAGTTGGTTGTCCTGTAGTCCTACTTGTTTATGTCCTGGTCATGATTGAGGTGGGGGAATTTTAACCTAGGCCTCTTCCAATCCTATTTGTGCAGGATTAGGAGATTGGGACTCATAGGTAAAACCTTCTCCCATAGGGGTCTCACCCACCTCCAAGGGATAGTTCTGGGAAGCAGATCCCAAGACCTTTCTGTTCTCGGGACCCCAATCCGGGAGCTGAGCTGTGATAGGCTGCTCCTTCTTTCTATGGCTCCCTTATCTACTGACTGAAAAGATTTCTGACCTTCCCTATTCTCCCTGGGACATTAAGCTCAGAGACTACATCTTGCCTTGATAGGAGAGAAGGAGTAAGAAAAATGTAGGGAGAAAAAGCATGATTTGCTATCTCATGCTATCTCAAATATTGTATAGATAAAACAGGCGGGGGAGACTTCTGCTAATGCTGCCGTTAACAATGCAACACAATATTTTCTAATTTATGAGATGGAGATGCAGATGAATAAGTTGAAACCAAAAGAACAGTTCAGTTGTGGTGCCAGAATCTTGCTGGCTTCCTGGGGAAAACATACCCTGATTCAGTGTGACAAACAGTGGTGTCTCAGGCAGAAAGTCTCCAGTTGGCACTGGGGTTGTGTTGAAGCCAATACAAGCCGTCCAGTGATTTAAACCCTTCCCTGCTTAACAGCAAGATGCACTAGAATAGACATGGCGTACCCAGCAACAGCACTCTGGAAGGTGCCGTGGTCCTTTACCACATCTTGGGACAATCCTGGTCCCTATTCTCTTACTGATGTTTCTGGGCTGGCAGAAATTCCCGTTCATGTTCTCAGTACTCCTTGTCTTGTTTCGCATATACAAGATGTGACTAAAAAATATAGTGAGTGTTTAAGTTAAAAAATAGTACAGTAAGAGACACATTGTTATGAACCCCCTTTCTGAAGCAGCCCCAGAAGTTCTCTTTTGTGAGTGTCTGAAATAGCCCTGTTGCATCTGCCTCTCAATAGCCTGGATTAATTCAAAACCTTCACCTCTCCCAGTATTTTGACATAGGGGAAGAGCTAGAAGTTTCCTGGTGCCAGGTCCAGTGATGAAAACGGATGAGGGTGCTGTCGTGTTCTCAGGAGGCCAGGTTTCTATCGGATGGCCCTCGGTGGTGGCAGTCACTGGTCTGTCACACCTCCGAAGGACGCTCAGGACAGAGGACTGCCAGAGCTGCTGCAGGAAGTGGCAAGGGATGAAGAGATGAATGTATTTAAAGAGAGAGAAAGTATTTGGCGGAGGTAATGGCAATGTGTCTTTCACTACAATGAGTTTATGAATCTTTAGATGTTCACTGTGTAATTTGAGGACACCTCCCACCCTTAGGTTCAGATGCCAGGGTGAGTTAGTGGGCTGCATGTGAATCCCCGACCATGCAGACATCACACAAGTCCCTAGCCACGCTTGATTCATCTTGTGGTCCGCAGCAGTTTTTTATGGTGTCCAGGACTATTTCCCTGTTTGTAAATCATGAATAAAAACTGACATAATTTTGGTTGGGAGGGTAAATGAAAAAATGTGATGAAAGAAATGTAGCATGTTGGATGTTGGACATGGAGTTTAGAGTTGCAGGGATGCATGAAATACCATCATGTTCCTCAAGCAATGTAACTGAGCTAAAGAGACATTAAGTAAACAGAAAACTAGGGTGTGTGGCAGTCTGCACAGAAGAGAGACCTGTGTCACAGCGTGCGTAAGAGGGGTGAGGCATAGACCAGCTGTCCAGTGGTGCTGAACCTTTTAGAGACCCAGTACCAAACTGGAACCCCAAGCCCACTAATTTATCACAAAGTGCCAATACTGAAATTAACCCCAAGTGTCTGACGCTTGGTGCTCGGGAGACCTGTCTGCTGTGGCGGCGTGCCTCTGGTTCACCACAGACCCTATGGAAGAGCAGTGGCAGAGTTGGTTTCCTAAAAAAGTTGATTTTTAGGATGAAGAGTTTAGTGGTGTGGTGTAGGCTGGTGAGAAAGACATCTCGGGCTTTGCTCATGGGATGACTGTCACTCAGCCACTCAGCAGAGCGCCAGGTGCTGGTGAGTGTTCGGGGAAGTGGGAGTACACAGGTGTCTCTGACCAGCTCGAGTGTGCAACTGGAAACGTCTTACAGCTCTGGGTGGAAATGGGAGAGCTATAAAAGGACAGGCTATTCTTCTAAGGAACACAAATGGAATTCTTAGGTGAGAAATCAGTGAAGGTCTCAATACTGTCTTATTTCTATTTTCAGTAACCATCTCCAATGAAGTGACTCAGTATATCTGAAGTAGAGTTGTGACATCAAGGTCAGGTCACAGGGACAAACTAGTCTAGAGGACCAGAGGAAGAATAACAGAGGCATAAATTAGTGCAGTGACAACAAGGGTAGAGTGTGAAGAGAGGGTGTGCTTAGCGGTTGGCCCGGCTCTTGGGAAAACTGACTTACATATGAACATCAAGGGTGATTGATGTCAAGACCAAGAAAAGTACAGAGCTCGGAAGGCGTTTGTGTGAGGGTGACTAGTTTGGAACACATGTAATTTGAGTGGTGCCTGAGGCATCCAGGCGGAGATGCATGGTCGGGTGCTGGGATGATGAATTTGGTCTCATAACTTCAGAAGTCTGTGTCTTCATGCACTGAACCGCTGGCCTCATAGACAGCAGGTACTGACCCTGTTATAGTCACTTGCATTTCTCAAGAGCCTCATTTCTGTAATTAAAGTATCTGATCTTTAATAATAATTGGAATTTCAGGTTGGTATTCTAATGTAAAATTTCCATCCTTCCACACTTTGGATGTGCAAAAGATGAGAGGAGGGCAGGGAAGGTCTCCCTTGCTTGGTGCCAGCAGAAGCTGCCGCTGGGCTACTCTAGTTGTTCCCGATATTCCAGTGTGACCCTTCTCTGTCTGGGCACTTTCATGAGCTCACCAGAGGATTCGCCAATGATCTGTGTGACTGTAGCTGGGGTGATAGGCGCAGTGCGTCTCCTTCCATAGGTTCCTTGTGACCCCCAGCGCCTCCCCCCACTCCTGCCGTTCTGATTGGTAATGGACCCTTGTGGGGTTCTCATCTAAGATGTCCTTTCCTTTTGCAGTTATGCTCAGTATTATGGTACATTATTCTGGAGTATGGTGTTAGTTGACATCCGCTGAGTTGGGGCTTCAACCAAAACCAAAGTAGAACAAAACTCATTTTTATCTGGTTTTAGAGATGTGTGATCATTCCAGGAGTCGTGGCAATAGAAAGGGTCTTCTTCTCTTCCTTTGCCCCGTCAAAGCAGCTCTGCTACCCCTGCTACCAGGATGCTCACAAAGGGAGATACGCAGCCTGCAGACCCATTGCATAGCGGAAACCATCATAGAAAGAGCAGAGGCAGAGGAGAGAGATCGCGAAGCAGCACACGGGCAGGAAGGAGAACCACGGGAGGAAGAAGTCACAGAAATGACCGAGCTGGGAGTGTGAGGAGCCGTAATCACCATGTCGGATGCCATGAAGAGATGAAGCTGGATAAGAACGCGGAAGGGAAAATGCTACCTATAGGAATGAGGAGAAGAGTTGCCACCTTAGTAAGCAAATAACGAAAACGACATGACAGGCTTTGGGTGAAAGATCAGTGCTACTAGGTGTTGGATGGAAGAGATGTAAGATCCAAGTAGAATGTTTTGAATAAGAGCAGCGTAAGCAGTGTTTCCACAGACGAGACTGCCGTGTTCCGTGAGGGCTGATTTGGGGAAGCAGGAGGTGGAGAGAACAGGAGGTGAGTAGCCAGTGTTGACTGATTTCCCAGTGGTGCTTCCCTGCCTTAGGGGAATCGGCAGGAGGCAGGTCAGGAGTACAGGAAGGAGGTTAGGACTGGTGAGAAGGAGGAGTTTCTCTTCCTCTGGCGAAGGAGACATGGGACATAAGAAGGCATTTTGGTGTGTTTGTCCGTGTGGTAGAAAATCGAAGATGATGGAAATTTGAAAAAGATGACAAGAGATGGCTTTAGTTTCCTCACTGAGGTAGAGTATAAAGCTGCTGAAGGTAGTGAGTGAGGAATTGAGCCACTTATTCTAATCTACTCATTCTGAAACTGAAAAGGCCTCACTGAATGCAGTGGTACCCTTAGGCAGACGGTGATTTAAAATACTTGTCACCCAGGCGGCTGATGTGAAATCCGAGCCATGTCAGGGCTCTATGGATGATTAGGGCACTGTTTTGTCTTTATCGATCCATCAAAATTGAGTGGTAAAAATGGAAAATTATTTTAGGATGCAGGGGATCTAACCTATCCAGCCAGAGTCTCAAGTATTCAGAGTGAGGGCTTTAAAACGTGATTACATCACTGGGGGACTAGATTCATCCGTGGATTGGCCCATGGGTGCACTCACCTGTCAGGAGGCGGGGCCGGGCTGCAGGATGGGCCACTGGGTCCCTGTGTTCTCACGGCCCACCCTCCAGCCGTCTCTCTCCTTCTCTCTCCTTCCTTTGGCACTGTGGGCACTGCCCCGCCCGACCCTCCCGCCACACCGTTGGTGGGCTGAGGCAGCCAGTCCTCCCCAGACTCCTCTGAGAGCTGTGAGGTAAAATACTCCTCTCTTCCTTTAATTTGAGGGCGTCAGGTACTTTGCCTCAGCCCAGGGAAAGTGATTCATACAATCATAAAAATAGTTGGAGGTCTGCATGTCTTTCATCACCTTTCTCCTCTCTTTCTAATAACCAAGGTTTAACAATTATTTACTAAATATCTAACATCTTCTAGTCACTGATGGGAGTTATGCTGGAAAATCAAATATATGGCTAATATTCAGCCAGCACTTATTTTGTGCCAGGAACCAATTTAAGTATTTTATACATGAAAATGAATAGGATCCCCAGAAAAACCCAGGAAGAGTGTTATAAAATCTTATTTCCATATTACAAAGAAGGCAACCAAAATACCCTGAGGCTTCCTAACTTACGTGCATTTACTAAGTGACAAACCAGGCTTGCTCAGCTCTCACAGCCTCAGTCCTATCCATTGTAATCTGGTTTCCTCCATCAAGGAGATTGACTTCTGTGCAGAAGGAAAGAGGAAAATGGGGATTTTTTTAAAAACCAGAAACAAAGCAGGATGGAGTTAATAGTGTAAGAACCGAATGGTGACTAATCCACACAGCCAGAGCTAGCGCGGACTAGCTTCGCGGCGGGCAGGACTGCAGTAGTTTGGCTCCTTCTGCGCTGAGGGAGGTAAAAATAAGTGCATCTTGAAAGTAGTCTCAGGCTCCATCATCATGCCCTAACTTCATCACCATGAGAAGACGGACAGGAGTTAGGGTTCAGACAAAGGTAAGAATTCACATCCATCCTTCCACGCCGACAGATACTTGCTGAATCTTCGCTCACGGGTTTGCTGTGTTCTGGAATTGTTACTCTTCTTGATTTGGAGATAGTTTGCTTCTGTATCAGACAAATTTTACTAATACTAAAGACTCACAAGTGGTTGTTCAATGTAGTTGATAAAACTGAAGGAATCCGTTTGTCCAGGTAGTCTTCCGTGTGTTCATTTTTACCAACCCTTAGATCCTGATGTGAAACCCAGATCAGACCCTCCGCCCAGGGGAATCCTCCTTAGGACTTCAACATCCTTCAGACCCAAGGCAGAACCTCCCCAGCCACTGCAAGAGACTCTTGTAATGCTGAACCCTCAGAATTAAATGGGTGGCTTGATCCTTCCCATGGTAATGGAGACTCTTTACCCATCATAAAAATGTACTGACTTTCTTCTTAATTCAGCCCCACGGAAGGAATATATCAGCAAGGGCAGCTTGTGTCGGGACTCCGAGGATCTGCTGGCAACCTCTGCATTCATTTACTGTGACTGACATAACATTAAGTAAATAGCTTGGAACAACACCCATTTATCATTGCGTGATTCTCTGGATCAGAAGTCTGATTCGTAGGGAGAATAAGGGAGAACCACAAGTTCAAGACCATCCTGGCAACTTGATTACTTAGATAGATCCTGTCTCAAAACAGAAAAATAAGAATGTAGCTCACTGCAAAGGCTTGAGCTGAATCCTCATACCAGAGGGAAAAAGGTCCAGTTAGAACATGGATCATGTGGATCCTTAGCTTGGTGTCTCGGATGTAAAGTCAAGGTTTCAGGGTCTTTGGGGATGAAACCGTCTTCCTGTTCATGCAGATTGTTGGGAGAATTGTGTTCCATGGGGCTGTGAGGGAAGCCCATGTTTTCTTAGCAAAAAACACCCAGGAGCCTCTTTCTGCTCCTTGGCCATTTTCCCTGTCACTTTTCCCTTCATCTTCAGAGGAGCCAAGGTGCACACTGCCAAGACTTTGCATTTCCACGTCTTCCCTTCTGCTGAGCAACTGAGCCCATGTGAAAAATTCAAGGTCATCTTTCTGTCCTAACATGGGTAACTTAATGATATCTGAGAAGTCTCTTTTGTTGTGTAATGTGGTGTATCTACAAACTGGGGACTCAGCTCATGGGCATCTCTAGAGGTCCTTCTGGCTATCACATCATCACTTAGGGTCACAGGGACATCGTTCACAACAATCACTGAAGTGATCATCCCTACAAGAACACACATGTGCTCCAGAGCTAGACATGGACTGTCCCTCCAGCTCCACTCAGAAAAAAGTGGACCTGGCTTGAAAGAGAAGCGTTCCCACTGACCATCCCATTGTCTCTGTCCTAGGCATGAGGCACCTCCACCGGGGTGAGTCACTGAGGAAACAGGACATTTGTGCCCAGATGGCAGCAGTCCTCTTAGATCTGACATAAAATAGTATGTTAATTCCTGAGCGGATTCTAGGCAAACCGAAAAGCAGCCTGTGCTTTGGGAAAATGGTGGTAAACAAACAAACAAACAAATAAGTACACGACGGAGCAGTAATGCCTGGAAGAACACTCCTTCCTTTTCCTCTTGATGGCTGCCCATCCATGCTACCCATTTTAAATTGTCCTCACCCCGATATAATGGAGCAAAGGGTGCACTGCATGGTTGGGTACCATGAAACTTGTCCCACTCACCCCCTGTGCAGCAGTAGTCTCCCAAATCTAGGAAGGCCATGCACTTGGAGACACGACCTCAGGGGGCCAGCAGCTGGGAAAGGTTGGCCAGGCCTCCCTGATTTAAAAATAGAGAAGCAGGAAACAAAGGATTCGGTGCAACTTGTACAGCCACAAATTCAATACAAAGAGTGACACATCATTACATAAGCAGCATGAAATATAATTTAAATGTCAACAGAACTGAAGATTCTTTAATTACATAAGGGAAGCTTGCAAAATATGTTAAACATCTTGATTTGTACTATACAAAAACAGAAATGGCATTGTTTTATTGTGTGGAGATATAGAAATCAGTCATGTTTTCTTGCTGTTTGTAGGGATCCTTATGTTTGTTTTGCCCAACTTTAAAAATATTCATCTTTTCAAAACGCTCGTGATTGCAGGGACTGGGGATCGTCTTCGCTGTGAGGGCATTACCTAGCATGACTGCTTAACCGCAGTATGGGGACGCGGTGAAGCCACCCGAGTCTTCCTGAGGAAGCATACACTTTCCTGGGAGGAGTGGGTGTATGTGACTGCTCTACTACTTGCAATACGATTTCACATACATTTTTGCTCTCTTGAAAATCAGCGTGGTAGCAATTGGTTTTCCTACTTCTGCCACCCACTTACATTTTAGATCTCTGTTTTGAAGCTTCAGAGAGATATTTAAAAACATCATATTAACATTTTAGGTCTCTATCTAGATACAGTATTTCCACATATGCCATTCTTTGGCAGATGCAGGATTGTACTAGCTTTTTGTTATCAAAGACACCAACCCAAGAAAGGCTCAATATACACATACATATGTATGCATGTTTATACACATGCGTCCATATGCGTATGCATGAGTAAACTGCTTCTAGAAAAGTTTTTCTATATTTAGTAAATGTGCACTGTGCTCCCACTGCGTTCCCTGAAATGATCTGAACACTGAGAATTATTCGGACCTGGTACCCTAGGCCCAGAGAGCTCTCAGAAAACTGCTCAGGAGAAATTGGTTCGTGGTGCAGTAGCAACCAGCATCTCATATAGAAGGCTTTGGGAATGCAGCTTAATATAAACTGTGGCAGAAAGAGCCGAGCAAGGTTTCCTGGAGATGGCTTTGTTTTAATGAGTAAATCATCAGAAGTAATTTGTTCCTTCGGGTTCCTGATATTTTTGGTGTGTTCGCAAAGGGGTTTAGTTTCCCTGTTTAGTAGAAGGCAGGGTAGGAAGGAAAGGAGAATGAATTAGAAAAGGAGAGTCCAGAGTCTTCTCAGAAGAGCTCCCCAGTTTTCCTGGCAGTAGCTTCTATCTCAGAGGATGGTTTTCCTGCTGTGCCTCTTAGGAACAGGAGGTGGGGACCATTTCCCTCCTCCAGCAGGAATCACAGCGCCATTGTGATCTTTTCTGGGCTATGGAAAGTTGCCTCGAAGGACATTTTAGAGCAGCCGCCTATAGAGTACCATTTCCTGGCCAGTTTGGGGGGGTGTTTCACTGTAGCACGGGGACCTCTTTTCCCGGGGAAGCAATGCTCAAACTAAGGCAGCCACAGTGTGCTGTGGACAAAAGGTATCCTGGAAGCAGCGCAGGAAGCAGCAAGGTGCTCTCACCACTGAGGAAGTCAGTCAGTCAATGGCAGCGATGCAGGATTCAGAGTCTCTGCCGCTGCTTCTCAGCGTTGCTTTCCTTGACTCAGAGCGCTCCAAGATCAGAAAAGCTGTAATCTTTTGCCAATAACTCAATATGCAAATATTTTCTAATGAAGAAAGCCATTAGAAAATGGGAGATTGAAATATTTTGCAGGGTGCCAATGCATTGGCTGTGTTTTATTGTGTAACAAACAGCACCATTAGAAAGCAGGCAGGATAGAATTTGTTTACAAGGACACCTGCTTTTAAAATAACCTGAAACCAGGTGAGGGGTGCAGAGGAGAGAGACCCCTCCCATCACCTCTCAGCCACTGCAGGGACTCAGGTGAGCAGCACCCCAGGAGGGCGGCCTCTCCCCTCATTACTGCCAGGACTAGAGAGAACTGCTCAGGAAGGGCCAGAGACGCAAGGAACACCAGCGACCCGGGAGGGTCCAGCTGCGGTGCACAGCACGGCCAGGAGAGAAGAGCGGTGTGAAAAGTCCAAAAAAGGAACAGAAACAATCCGAGCCAATGGGTGACTGAGGTCTCCTTGGGCCCAGCAGCCAGCTCAGCGAGAATCCAGGACTCAGGAACTGACTCTTGATTTTGTTTTTCTCTTCTTTTTCTTCTTCACCTTCCTTTTAAAATTTCTCTGTCTTTGTTTCTTCCTTTCTTTCTTTCCTTTGCTGCTTTTTTTCCTCTCGTTTCTAAACAGCTGGGGCAAACTCCAAACGCAGGAAACTAATACCGTCTCCCAAACCCAGAGACCAAGTCAGATAACCCTGGAACACTCCTTCGTTCTTTCTTTCTACCCCTTCTCTAGTTTCCCAGCCGAACGCAACCACCCTTTGTGCTCCAGGCCCCTTCTACTCCCTTCCCAGGGTCTTTGTTTTATGCACCATCCTCCCCGAATTCCCCACCACGGGGTAAAAACACTCTACCAAGGGGAGAGATTTTGCATACACACTCCTCATTTGCGATGGGTTCTGTCATATAAATATAGCTGTTCCTATGGTCGAAAGTACAAAATCAATAGTTACCACAGCGTGTCAGTTTCTAAATTGTGCTCTATGCTGAACAGTTGTTCTCCCTTTTGTACCAATACTGGGGAGCTCTGGGGTCACAACCTCTCCACAGCCCTGCACCAAGGGACCGGGCACTGAGCCAAACAGACAGCAACATCCCACTCTTAATTAAGTGGGAAGGTGGGATCTTGTAACAGACACAAAATGACACAGAAGAAATCCCTGAAAAACAGACTTTTCCTAGAGAAGCCTTGATAGTCATGATATAGCTCCCCACTACAGAAACCCACAAAGATCAGCACAGACAACAAAATAAAACAAATTTTTTTGAAATAGAAAATGACAAGATGAAAAAACAAAATGCAGTCTCATACCTCCAGCTGACCCAGAACAAGCCCAGAACCATGACACAGAAGAAATTTGAATCATACACCTAAAATTTCTGAAAAGATAGCAACCAAAGAAAAGAAAAAAATCCATGAAGCGATAGAGCAAATCAAATCAGAAATAATCTCTCAGGTAAAAAAAGGAAATGTCAACAATTATAAAGGGCTTGCTCAGGAAATCTAGAGTAGAGATAGATTTAAACAATGGAAGATGATAGGGACAGGAAGGAAACAGTGAATAATCAATGCAGGAAAGAAACCGAATGCATGAAACAGATTCAGATGGATGCCCAGGAAATTAAAAATTCCATTGAAAGGTGAGAAAACTGCTTGAGTGAAATTGAAGGCAGACTTTCAGACCTTGAAGACAGAATTATAACTATCAATCATAAAAGGAAATATCTCCTAAAAATAACAAAAGGTCAGGGAATAACAATTTAACAGCTGCAAGATGACACAAAGAAAAATAATATAAAAATAATTAGTGTCAACACAAATGATGTAAAAAAAAAAATTCACAGAAGTAATTTCCCAAGCATGGGAAAAGAATCTGACATACAGATGAATGAGGCATACCGGACTCCATTTAACCATAACCAAAATAAATCTACACCCAAAAATATAATAATCAAGATCCCACAAATTCAGTACAAGAACAGAGTATTAAAAGCTATTGGGAAAAGAAACAGATCAGTATAAAGGAAAACCCACCAGATTCATGACAGACTTCTCAACACATACTATCCAGTCAAGAAGAACTTGGAGTGAAATTATTTCAATTCCTGAAAGTAAACATATTCCAACCCAGATTGATGTACCATGCAAAATTATCTTTCCAAATTAATGGAGAAATAAGTTAGTTCCATGACAAAGACCAACAGAAGAAATTTGTGACCTCCAAACCCACACTATGAGGGGTGCTGAAAGAAATTCTAGACAGACAAAAATGACCACAGTTCCAAGAATAACAACAGAAAGAAACCACCAAGAAGGGCAAGCAATTAAACAGAGGGGGAAAGTAAGGCACCAACTGCAGGAAAATAATATGACAAAGACAAGCCAATGTGTATCAGTTAAAGCCATCAATCCACCAAGAAAAAAAGCCTCAATCCACCAGTCAAAAGAAAAAACTGGCAGAATTAATCAAGAAACAAGATCCAACAATATGCTGTATACAAGAAGCATATCTAACTTAAAAAGAAATTCATAGACTGAAGCTCAAAGGATGGAAAACAATACTTCATGCAATAGGAACCCCCAGAAAGCAGGGGTAGCTATTCTGTTTGCAGACTGTGAACTTCAAACCAAGAATGATCAAATGAGATTAAAAAGGTCACTACATACCTGTTAAGGGAAAAATCTGAAGGGGAGAGATAAGAATTATAAGTATATATGAACCAAATATGGGAATACCCAACTATATAAGACAAATATTAATAGACACAAAAAATCAAATAAGCAATAACACACTTCTAATAGAGGACATTAATACCCCATTGTCACAAACAGATCAACTAGACAAAAAAAAAAAAAAATCAAAGAAGTAACAGGACTCAACCAAACCTATGAACAAATGGACTTAGTAGGCATTTAAAGAATGTTCTATCCAACAACATCAGAATACACATTCTTCTCAGCTGCACACAGAATCTTTTCTAAAATAGACCATATTCTAGTCCATAGAACATGTGTAAGTAAATGCAAAGCAATTGAAATTATCCCATACATATTATCTGACCATAGTGCAATAAAACTGGAAATTAATGGTAAAGGAAACTGGAAAAACTCCATGACCACATGGAAATTAAATAACTCCCTCCTGAACAATGAAGGGGTCACAGACAAAATAAAGGAAAAAATAATTAAAATGCAAATACAACTTACCAGAACCTGGGGGACACAATGAAAGCCGTCCTCAGAGGGAAATTTACAGTGTGAATTCTCACTTCAGGAAAACAGGAAGAGCATAGATAACCTAATGCTGCACTTCAAGCTTCCAGAAAAAAAATAAAAAGAGTAAGTCAAGCCCAAAGCCCATACAAAGGAGGAAATCACAAAGAGCGGAGCAGAAAACAGTGCAATTGAGACAAAGAAAACAATACAAAAAATTAATGAAGAGTGGTTCTTGGAAAGAATAAATAAAATTGATAAACCCATAGCAAACCTTATCAAAAAAAAGGAAAGAAAAAGTTCAGATTCATGCAATAAGGAACAACAAGAGTGAAATCACTACAGATACTGTGGAAATTCAGAAGATCATCCACACACACTTTGAAAATCTTTACTCACATATGATGGAAAACACAGAAGAAATGGACAGATTCCTAGGAATGTATGAATTACCAAAGCTGAATCAAGAAGACATAAAAATTTTAAATAACCCGGTATCAGTTAACGAAATTTAAATGTAAATTTAAAACTTACAAAGAAAACCCCAGGTCCTGATGGATTCAAAGCTAGATTCAAGAAATTTAGGGCAGATTTAATGCCAACACTCCTCAAACTCTTTAATGATAGGGAAGCAATTCTCACTAACTCATTGCTGGAGGCAAGAATTATTCTGATACCAAAAATGAGAGAAAGATCCAACCAAAAAAGAAAACTACAGGCCAGTCTCCCTCGTGAACACAGATGCAAAAATCCTCAACAAAATACTAGCAAAAAGAATGCATCGAACTGTCAAGAAGATTATATACCATGATCAAGTAGGATTCATCCCAGGAATGCGAGATGGTTCACCATATGCAAATCAATAAATGTAATACATCATACCACCAGAGCCAAACTCAAAAATCATACAACCATCTCACCAGATGCAGAAAATCTTTTGATAAAGTGCAACACTCATTCATGATAAAAATCTCACAGAAAATTGGAATAGATGGTCTCTACCTCAACCTGATAAAAAGTTATCTATGATGAACCAACAGCCAGCATCATACTAAATGGACAAAAACTGAAAGCTTTTACTTTAAAATCAGAAACAAGACAGGGATGTCCACTACCACCACTCCTATTCAATATAGTTCTGAAAACATTACCAACGCAATTAGACAAGTGAGAGAAATAAAAGGAATAAAGATAAGAAAGGAAGAAGTTAAACTATCATTATTTGTGGATGACATGATACTCTACACAGAAGATTCCAAAAACTCCACCAAAAGACTTCTAGACTTAATAACCAAATTCAGCAGTGTAGCTGGATACAAAGGCAACACTCAAAAGTCAATAACATTCCTGTACACAAACAACGAACTCACTGAGAGAGAAATTAGGGAAACCATTCCCTCAACAATAGCACCCCAAAACATGAAATACTTAAGAATCAATCTAACAGAGGAAATAACAGATCTATGCATTGAAAATTACAACACTCTGAAAAAAGAAATTGAAGAGGCTATCAGAAAATGGAACAATATCCCTTGATCATGGATAGGAAGAACCAACATTGTGAAAATAGCCACATTCCCAAAACTGTTATACAAATTTAATGCCATTCTGATCAAAATACCATTAGAATGCCTCACAGATCTAAAGAAAATATGCCTAAATTTCACTTGGAATCAAAAGAAACATAGAATAGCAAAAGCAATCCTGGGCAACAAAGGCCAAGAAGGAGCCATCACAATTGCTGATTTGAAATTATACTATAAAAGTACTATGATAAAACCAACATGGTACTGCCAAAACAAAAACAAAACAAAACCCCAAACAACCAGACCTGAGAATCAGTGGAGCAGATTAGAAAATGTAGACAAAACTACAAACACACTTAGTTACCTTATCTTTGACAAAAGCCTAAAATATGTTCACTGGAAGAAAGATAGCCTCTTTAATAAATGGTGCTGAAAAACTGGCTTTCCACATGTCAGAGGCTAAAACTAGACCTCTGTCTATCACCAGATTTGACTAAACTAAAGTCAAAATGGATCAGAGATCTAAATATTAAAACAAGAACACTAAATCTATTGGAAGAAAAAATAGGTGGAAATCTTAAAGACATAGGAGTAGGCAGAAAGTTCATGAACAAAAGCCAAACTGCACAGAAACTTGTTCAAAAAATCAACAAGTAGGATCTCATTAAAAAGTTTGTTTGTTTATTTATTTATTTGGTTCCTGGGATTGAACTCATGACCTTGCACTTGCCAGGCAGGCACTTGTGCCACTGAGCTAAATCCCTGCCCCTCATTAAAAAGTTTTTGCCTATCAAAAGAAATCATCAACATTTATTAAAAGAAAACCCACAGAGTGAGAAAAATTTAACGAACTGTCCCTCAGACAAAGCACTTCTATCTAGAACATATAAAGAATTGAAAAAAAGTGAGACTCCCAAATTCAAAGACCCAATCCAAAAATGGGCATCTGAGATGAATACACACTTCTCAGATGAAGAAATGCAAATGGCAAATAAATATATGAAAAAAATGTTCAAAATCATTGGTCATTTGACAAATGCAAATTAAAACAACACTCAGATTCCATCTTGCTCCAAAAAGAATGACAGTTCAGTTCAGATCCTGTATATCTCTGTGTCCTCACAGACATTTATAAAGGGTTGTAGATGCAGTGTGAGGACCTTAACCCAGGAACCAGGCGGTGAATGACAAGAAGAAGCAAGAAAATGCCTAATGAATCAGAAGAGCGTCACAGTGGTGCAGCAGATGTCCCCTGAGGGCCTCTTTTGGCGGACACTGAGCTGTAAGAGAAGACAAAACGCAGCCCTTGTCTTTAAATTACCTTTCAGCCATTCACACAACAATATGCTGACTTATTTTGGCCAAGGAAAGGTGGAAAGTTTCATTGAGTAGGTGATAGCTGGGTTGAGCCTTGACAATGGGGACAATATCAACAGGCAGAAAGGGGAGAGTGGGAATCCTTGGTCACCATCAGGCTTTAGATCTGGGATCCAGGCCAATGGTCAGCACGACTGAAGGATTCTACAGAGAGGCAGAAAGGAGAGACCGTGAGGCTGCCCTGATGGGTCAGGGTAGCATCATCAGAGGACCCGCAGCACTCGGAGGGCCACGTGCTTCTAGAATGGGTAGGATAGTGGTCACAGCTGTGTTACAGCCTTCAGTTTAGAAAGGGGCTATAATGAAAAACCATCTGAAGGTTCTCATTCTAATGAACAGGCTATTAATTCCAGTGGCAAAGTGCCCGTGTAAAATCCCCTACTTTCTCAAAACTTGCTTATAGCCAGCAATGGTTGCTTAGCATACTCTGGAAGGCTCAGTAAAAGGGACAGACAGCTGACACTCCTATCTCATGTTGCCCTTTCCCCTTCTTTATGGTCAGTTCACACAAAGATGGACAGTATATTGATCAGCTTTCCTATGGTTGAACAAAATAGCTGACACCCACAATGAAGGAGAGTTGGTTTGCTCATGGTTCCTGGAGAGTCAGTCCATGGTCGGCTGGCTGCAAGGCAGGGACGTCGTGGTCGAAAGTCATAGTAGAGCAGAGGGGCTTAGTTTATGCCAACCAGGAATCTGAGCAGGGGAGCAGCACCAGAGAGGAAGGGATCAGGGACAGAGATAGACCCCAAGATCACATCTCCACAGCCCACACACACACACTCGTGAGTACTTTGATAAGCCCGGCAGCACTGAAGTCAGTCAGGTTGATAATAGACACAGACAACCTTCTGGGAACCAGGATGGCAGAAACAGGAACAGAGAAGAATCCTCTGCTTGCATCTGCAAAAGCTTTTGTCTCCCTAATGCGGACTCCTTGTTATAGCAAAGAAATAAACCGCTGTGGCCAGGTTTCTGCTAATGTAGTCAACATTAATCCTCATCGATAAGGCTGTATTGTCCACACTTAGCAATCCACAAACTGGACTAAAACACACAATTATATTTCAACATTAACTTATCCCTTTCAAAATATTCATCAAACACTATCGATTGTCTATTGTGCATGCTAGGCACCATGGCAGGTGATAAGAAAGCAAAACAGACTGGCATAGCACACGCCCAGCAGCTCCTGGGAGCCCCTGCATGTGAAAGGAAAGAAACATGTAGCAGGACGCAGAGCAGGCCCCTGAGAAACCACCGAAAGCAGGTGGGTGGTTACTTCAGAGGAAGCCAGGCAGGTTCGACAGCATCAGACTCCTATACTACCCTCACGGATGGTATAACTCAGGCAGTGCCAGAATGCATGGAACCCATGGGCTACGCTATTACTTCTCTCCCTGATGTTTAGACCTTACTGCAAATAGCTGGATAACAGGCCCCAGACACATAAACATACCCTCAGGAGCTATGAGAGCTTACGTCCCATGGAAGTTAAAATACGGATCTTTTCTAGGGACAAAAGCACACTCTCTAATTGTGTGCCTCGTAGTCTGTCCTGAGGTCTTGAGTTTCAGAGGCCTTTGGAAATCATTTCCAAGATTTGTACATAAGTAGTAATCCTGTGATGTTCCAATCATAGTAATGGCTTTCACAGAAGCTTTTATCCCTTACTGCCACTCTTCCGTTGAGAAATGTGGGATGAGATAAAACAAGCAGGAGGCCTTCCCTGCAGTTTCTTAGCTGTCTGGCATCCTGCAGTGAATTGTTGTATTTTTATGCACAGATACTGAGTATTGTTCTTTTTTCCTAATTATTTCCATAGTGTGACAGCATTGATGCTCTGATGTAATGATCCCTGCTAAGAATATTTCTGTGTATTTTGAGGATTCTGAGACTTCTGTGTGGATGTAACATTAGCTTTGCTTCACAGAAGTCAGCAAGGGTAGAAGAGCATTTGACAGGCCCACCAGCCGCTCCCCCACTCCTGGAAGTGATTTCTAACACCTGCAGTTAGACATTGTGATCTTCCTTCTCCAATCAGAGCATTGTAGGGATACATCAAGGCCAATTATGGTGGACAAGACTCAGGAGAGGGCCAGAGCCAGGACAGCGTGATGGCTATGGCTTTGTTCTACCAAGTCTTTTTGCTAGAATCGCTCAACAGCTGTGCTCTTGTACAACTCCCAAGAGCACTGTTCAAATTGGGGTCTGTGCGAAAGGGGGCCCTGAGGCTGTGTAACGAACACTCCACAGCTCTGGACCAAGACACTTGAAATCTGCCTATCTTAGCACCATGACACATATTGGGAATTGGCCTGCTGTCCTGAAGCCTCCGGCTTACCTACTAAAATTTCACGTAAACCATTATAATATACATCTCTTCACTTTAGGATGTAAATCATGCTTTAAATTTCTTACCACACAGGACAATTTAATATGCCAAGACAACCTCTGTGTTTAAACTCCTGTGCTTCCTTATGATTAATGCATACAGAAGATGGGTCCTTTCTCAGGTAAGGACCTATATGCAACTCCTGAGCCCGGAAATTAGACCTATTTTGATTGGTTGGTCCACATCCACCAGGGCTTTTGTATGACCATGTCAAGGAACCGGACAGTAGCCTTGAAACAGGTCAACAGCCTCTGAAACTAAAGTGAGACCATTTGCATGGCAAGGCACAGTTCACGTGGAAGGAATGAAATTAACATCCGAGAATTGATCCATATATTATATTTTAGAAACTACTTTAACACTGAAATGTGAACTCCTTCAGTGAAAAAGCATTTTTTTCTTTTTCTTTCTTTTTTTGGGGGGGTGGTTGGGAGGGTGGAGATAGGGTCTCGCTAGGTTGAACTCACTTATGTAGCCCAGGCTAGCCTTGAACTTGAGGTGATCCTCCTGCCTCAGCCTCCTGAGTGCTGGGACTATAGGTGTGCACCACCATGCCCAGCTCAAAAGTATTTTTAAAAAATCCTTTGTGTTCCCATTGCCACAGACCAATGGAGACCCTGACACAGGTTTGCTAAGTCGATTAGCATATTTAGCACACAGGAAGCCCCAGTCCTGGCAAGAAGCTGCCTGTTGCAGCACATAGGACTGACGTCTGATGGTGACTTTGCCCAGCAGGACCCTGTTCTGGTAAAACCAAACCCTTTCCCACCAGAGCATCTCAGGGCTCTGTCCACACCGCCAGATACCGCTGCGTGCCCAGGTGCTTGGCTTCCTCCAGTGACCACACAGTTCCGGGCAGGAGGAAAACAGTCCTCCCGTATCACACTGCTTTTTGTGGTTCCAATATCCGGTGCAGAGCAAAAGCTATTTTCTAAACCTGGTAAATCTTCTTGTCAACCGGATTCAATCAGACTTCATGAAGGAATGAGCAAATTACGGATTTCGGTAATGGGCTGCTTCCTGGGGGACACTTCTTCCCTGCCTTATTCTGCTTCTTGAAGTTGTACTTGGAATTGTTTGAAAGTGCTCAGGAAGAGAGACCAGGATGAGAAAGCCAGACTCAGTCATCGCCGGGTCCTGACAGGTGTCTTTAATGATTTGTGTTCCTCTGTCATTTGAGGCTCTGATCACAGTAAACCTTACCAGGTCTTGCAGAAAGACAATGGGAAACACATTCTCTCGGCTGGGACTCACTAACACATCTGCTGCATCAAAGAGAGAGATGCAGAGATGCAGAGATTTGCACTCGCCTGCCCAGAGAACTTTCTAAGACCTGCTTCCTTGTGATCCAGACCCCAGCTACTCAGAGATGCCAGGATTCCCTTCTTCTCTGAAGCTTTCTGTGATAATCCCACTTCTCACGATGATGTCCACGTTACTTGGTGTAACTTAGCACACATCTGCTTTTTGCTTTGGAGAACTCCACTGAGTTAATTCACATACCCGTAGACGGTTTCCTTAGGAAGTGTTGCAGTTTGCTAGTTTCAGCCTATGGACCCAAATCTGAGTTGAAAATGTTTCTGAAACTCCCAAAAGAAACCTGTGTCGGCATTTGCTCTTCCCTCACCTTCCTAAACCCACGGCTCCACTAATCTGCTTTCTGTCGCCGAAGCTTTGCCTAGTTCAGGTGTTTCCTATGAGTGCAGTGAGACAATACATGGCTTTTCTGACTCATTTATTTCACTTGGCCTGATGTGTCCAGTGTTCCCCTTAGAGTATATATGTTAGTGCTCCATTCTTTTTTATTGTTGAATAATGTTCTGTTGTCCAGACATGACTGTATTTTGTTTATCTGTTTATCAGCTTATAGTCATTTAGGTTATCATTTAGCTTATCATGAATTTCTACATTTAGCTTATCATGAATAATGCTGCCATGAGCATTCGTGTCCAAGAGTTTGTGTATAACTAAAAGAAGAACCCCTACGCTTTTGAGGAATTGCCAAACGCTCCTGGAATGGCTACCTGGTTTTATAACGCAACCAGAATGAGCCATCCCGTGTTGCTACGTCCTTACCACCGTTTGCTATTGTTCATCTTGATTTTTTTATTTCTTTCAGCCTTTCCAGTGGGCACGATATATAACTGTAGTTTTGGTATGTATCTATCTTGAATAATGATGGTATCTTTTCAAGTATGTAATGGTCATTTGCATTTATATTTTTCCCAGAAAACTATTCAAATCTCTATTTTTAAATTCCATAGTTTATCTTAATCAATTGAGTTCTTTATGTATTTTGCACAGAACTGTATTCAGTTATCCAGTGCATAGTTTTCAGGTACTTTCTCTCTTTCCTGCATTGTCTTTACCTTGTTTGGTGGTATTATTTGTGGCACAACATTTTCATGCAGTTAAATTTGTAATCTCTTACCACTTGCCCTTTGGATGTTACATCACTGCCTAACACAAGGTTGTAAAGATTTTTTCTTATGTTTCCTTTTGAAAGTTTAAAGTTTGGGTTCTTATATTCAGGTCTATGATACATTTCAAGATAATTGTAATGTGTTTTGCATTAGGAGTCCAGTTGTTGCCTTCTTTTGTGTGTGGGTATCCAGTTGTGTCCCCGCCATATATTGAAGACTGTTCTTTCCCACTGGATTGTCTTGGTGTCCTGGACCAGAGATGCATGGATTTATTTCTGGACTCTCATACTTCATCAATTTATATGTCTGTCCATATGTCAGCACTATACATACTGTCTTGCTCATCTGCAATCTGCAAACTGAGACTCCTCAAACTTGGTCTTTTCTAAGACAGTTTTGCAGTCTCATATGAATTTTAAGATCAACTTCTTTATTTTTGAAAAAAATGGGGGAGAGAGCATTGAGGTTTTGGTAGGTATTCCATCAACAGAGATCATTTTAAGGAATTTTATCGTCTTGACCATATTATATAATATTACCTTCCGGCTAGTACTCATGGGATGGCTTTTCAATTTTTTTCAAGTCTTTATTTTCAGCACCATTTTATAGTTTTCAGGGTTTCACATGTTCCCTCTGGTTTAAACCACCGGGGGCACACACGTGACTGGCCCTGCAGGGGCTTGTCCCACTGGTGGTAGAGTGGTACAGCCATGCTGTGTGTGTACCATGGTGACTCCAGCTGCCCAGCAGCGAGACAGACAAATTCCAGCCCCACTGGGAATGTGCTAAAACCCACCCCAAGGCTCACCTTCGTCATGGGCATTTTTTGTGTTCATAAATGAAGTATCAATAGAGAACGTCTAACAGTACAGGTTAATTTTGTTCATCTTTCTTTTTCTGCACTCTTCTCCATCCTTTGCAGGCAGGAACCATGTTTGAGCATGTCTTTACCCCTCCCCCCATTTACCAGGGTGCCTGGCTCAGCACCCATACATATCTGTCAAACTGCTGGGTAACTGAGCTATCCAGGAGAAGTGTTCCCCTGGCATTTTAGAAAACTGAGATAAAACATCTCCTAGACATCTCCCAGCACCCAGTGCAACACCTATACATGCTCATTGACGCTAAGTCTACTGAGTGACAAATTAAATATTATAATGTCAGCTTTGCATTTTGAACTCTTTAGTAAAGAGGCACCATAAAAGCCTCAAAGTAGCTATAAAAATTGAAATGATAAAAATCTGTTCTGATGACATCTCTTTCTGAAAATACAAAAACAGCTCTGTTGTATTGTGATGCATAATTACCCTTAAAGGTTTTGGGTGTAACTGAGCTGTGTTTGGGGACTCGGGTGATCATGACAACCGTGCTCAACAGGCGAGGAGGGGAAACCCGTTTCCTGAGCTGCTCAGTGCCGAGCTTTGCGTGCTGCTTACGGAGATGCCTTAGAGTCCGGGGAATTCAGGAGCACCTGGTGTCCCTAAGGACAGGAATAGATCTCATGCTTCTTCTATTCTTCTTCGGTCACAAAACAAAGATGTACAGACCGAGCGGCAGCATTGGCGGTGGCAGGAGTGCCATACCTATGCCATCTAAGCAAGACCAACGTTTCTGTTTTTCATCGCTGGGGATTGAACCCAGGGCCTGGCACATATGAGGCGAGTGCTGTGCTGCCGCTGAGCTGTGATCTTACGCCTCCCCTGCCTGAGGTCTTTGCCTTTCAAAATGGCATCTGAGCTTCATATCAGCTGGGGTTTCCCAGAGAAACACAGTCGATATGGATAGACGCGTATGTATCCATAGATTAGATATATAGCTTGTTTGCGGTGACCGGCTTCTACAGTTGTAGGGTCTGGTGAGTCCCCTGGTGAGGCAAGCTGGGACCCTAGCAATGCAGGCTGGAGTCGAGTCTGAAATTCATAGGTGAGTCCAGCAAGCCGAAAACTCAAGCAGAGGTTGGTGCTGCAGACTTGGAGGCAGAATTTCCTCCTCTTTGAGAAACCCATTTGGCCTTGAAAATCTTCAAGTGACCGAAGAGGTGCTGCCTCTGACTGAGACAAGTGTCTTCCTTAGAGACAACTGATTACGGATGGCGGGCGTGTCTTCAGAATAGCTGCACAAAAACTCAGGTCCATGTTTGATCAATACATAGTACTACAGTCCAGCCAGGTTGCTACAGAAAACCATTCATCACCAGGTCCTTTGTCACAAAGTGCTTGCATTATGGTTTGCAGATTCAGTGTCCTCCCAAAGTCTCATGAGTGTAGAAGGTGACTGGATCCTGGGGTGCTATGTGAATCAGTGGACTCTTCCAGGGATGTGTTCACAGCTGACTGCTGCAGGAGGTGGCCCTGGCTGGAGGTGGTCACTGGAGTTTGACCTGGAAGAGTGCTTTCCTGTCCCCATTCACTTCTCCCTCTCTCTCTCTCTCTCTCTCCCCCCCCCCCCCCCGGCTTCCTGCCACCATGACTTGAGCACTTTTTTCTCTGCCAGACCCCCCTGCCATCCTGTTTCTGCTTTGGAGTCAGCAGAGCCTGGACTGGAGCCGTGAGCCACAAAACCTCTTCTTTAAGTCTCAGGTGTTCAGTATTTTGTCCCGGGGGCAGGAAATTGGCTAGGACAGCCTGACCACCTTCTCCCACCTCACAACCCCTGCACTCGCCTGCCACACACCAGCCTGCGGACGGACGCTCCCCAAAGGGGCCCTGCACCCCATCCCTAATCTACGTTCTGCCTCCTCCCACTCCACCCCAGCTGTCAGAGGCTCTTCCTCCCCCTCAGCCTGTGGCGCCCCTGTCCTTCCTGAACCTCACAGCCGCCGCATTTAGACATCAGCCCTTGAGCCCCAGCGGCCTTCCGGGCCGTCCCACCCTGTTTGGCCTGACTCCTAAATGTATTCTCACCGCCACCTGCTTCCTTCCTCGTGGCCAGATGGATCCAGAACCTCACGATTTGTTGTGCTGTTCGTTTTGTTTCAGTGTCTTTTCTGCCCCCAGGCTGCAGAGCTTCAGTGCGTGTGCACCAGTCTTTATTCCCAGTGTCCAGCAGGTGCTGTGGCAGCTTCCTAGGAAGACAAACATCAATTTGATGAGTTTTCAGCACTCTGAGACTTCAGCATCTCGTGGGGGAACAGATAAGCAAACTGTAGGTGCCTGTCAGTAGTTGTGGAACCGGATTAATCCCTGCAGTAGAAGCGTATTCGCTTTAACTTCCACTCCCGACTCCTCCCACGTACAGACACCAGCCGGGACAGACAGTGGGCTCGCGGGGAGCCGGAAGGCCTTGTCCTCAGAAGACTCACAGAGGAGCAGGGGGTGCAGGGTGATGCAAGAAACATCAAGGAGGACAACGGAGCCAAAAATATCCCTGTTGCTAAGATGCTGACATCCACTGTTGCTGATTCACTCATTTGGGTTCGTAATTAACCTATCACCAAACGCGCTGGAAGGAGTTACTGAGGGCCGATAGTGATATTTCTCGCCAGTGCCCTTTGCTTCTTTCATTACCTCTGTTTTCTCTTCTTCCTTTAAGACTTGGGTAAATTGTCCCCCCTTCCCAAAAGAGTCCCACCACCCAAAGAAAGCAGGTAGGGAGTTCTCTGGGTCCTCAAGGCATCCCACATCTGTTTAAACAGCTAAGATAGAGCAGGATAGATTTTTCAGCCTCTGCTCACCTGAGTTCTCCAAGAGACTGAGCTCTTCAAGGGGGAAAAACACGTGTTTTTTCATTTCTATGACCTCAACATCTAGCACAGTACCACGATTGGGGTGCTCTCTTAGGGCTGGTGAATGACCATGTGACTGCAGGACAATGTGTCTCTTGTCTGCCTTCCCTCTGTGCTAGAGTGAGCCCAGAGCATGCATAGGGGACAGTTCCCATGAAGCAGTAGTGAGGGGTAGAGAGAAGAGAGCTGGGCAAGGGCGAGCTTAGGGAAGCCACCATGTGGGGCCATCCTGGGCTCCATGTCTGCTGTTGCTCACTTTTTGGGCTCAGTCATGAGTAAAATTCCTTGTGATTAAACGTGATTTTTTAGGGGGGTTCTACAGTACCCAGTCTGGAGCACTCCCCACCAACAGGAGTTTGTCTGGAAGCATTTTGTGAAGCATAAAGGTGGCTACAGATGCTTTATTTGCAAAAGCAAAACTGCTTTCGAAATATGGCTTACTTCTGCCTGAATTGGGAGCCACAATCTTCTCCTCATGCCTCAACCTCCAGTCTACTACTGCTTTCCCTTGGCTTCAGACAGTGAGCCACGAAGGCAGATAGGAAGTGTTTTCCCAAGTCTCTTTGCTTGCGAGGCATAAATACCTACCCACGTTTTCTCGGGTGATCGGGCAGGAGTTTTAAAGACGCGTCTAGGTTACATAAAGACTGGACTGGATTCTCTCTTCCACTCTAGATGGCAAATGAGTTCCCCTTCTCCTGTGTCTCCCTCCGGAGCTGCTCCAGTTCTGTCTTGCTCAAACTGTCTTCCGGGTGTTTCTCTTTCTTTATGTCCTTTGCTCACTGCACTTTCTCCCCTCTCAAGTTCACAAAGCCCGTGGTGAGCACCCCAGCTCCCTCTGCCTTGTGACTTCTTGGTGATGCCCTCTGATTCCCATTCATTGTACGTTGCCACAAAAGTGAGTTTTTAGTTAATTTTAGCAACAAATTGGTTCATTTGCTCTCACATAACCAAGAAATGATTATACTTTGCAGTTATCTGAGTGTCCACTGAATTACTCATTATCTATATAATATACTATAGGCTATTATATGTCCTAGAGGGTCAGCAGCTGTGCTACATTCCAAGGTGCCCTGATGCACACCGACTGAGTGAGGAAAGCTGTTTATCTGAGCTCAGGGTTCTGATCCGAGGTTGAAGAAGGGTTGAAACTGGTGACAGCTTCTTGCCAGCAAAGTCTGGAGATGGTGTTGAGGCCGAGGGGCATGCAAGAGCACCAGCTAGCCTGGCGCAGACCGCCCCCTCTCACCGCTAGCCACACAGGAGGGCAGGTCCACTCGCTCCTGCAAAGCCCTGGCACCGAGCTTTAGAGAGAACAAGCGACACTCAGCCCATGGCATGAAGACCCCAAGACCCCCCAGTGTCACAGCTGCTAGCTCCGACCCCTCCTCTTCCCTTCTCAGGGGTAATGTTTCCAAAAGCAAAATGAAACATGACATCCCAGCTTGAAATCATTAAAGCTGTCATCATTTGAATTTGTATAAACATGTTTATTTTCTACTTCTCTAGACTTTTGTTTCTGCCCCTGCCCAACCTCTTATACTTTCAGCAGGTGCAAATCCAGCGTTACTGGTGAAATTGTCCCTGTGGCTCCATGCCCTTGCCTTTGCAGGTGGCATTCAGGAGAAATAAGATGTATGAAATGAAGAGAAGGGTTGATGGAATCCGCTGTCTGGAGGGCAAATTTCCCAAGCCCAGCTCTGGTGGCCTCTGCGGTGTAAGTGTTCGCCTTATCTTTGTTAGAGCTGACTTTCAAAGTGACATTTGTGTTTCCATCTGACTTCAGATCCGGCAGGAATGAGTGAATGAAAAGACCCTAAAAGGATGTGTTCATGGAACAGGAACAATTCCATCCTTTTTCAAATTCAATAGCTATTCTTGTGGTGAACAAAGCGACCGTTATAAGTGGAACACAAACAAGAAGTAGTCGGGAGAGAGTTTAGGGTCCCATAAATATTTATAATAGGGGCCCAATGCCACAAATTGTAGATGTCCGTTAAGAAAACGTAAAGCAGAAGTGTTTATTTAGGTCAAATTATTAAACATCTGACACTTGGGTAGCGTTTTAAATCGAGAAAACACCCTTACATTCACTATCCTATTTAAACTTCAGTTTCTCTCGGCGTCTCCTGTCCTTTGTCCATGGCATCAAGCCTGTCTCGGCCTCCACGCTCCCTCCTGAGGCCCGGGCTGCGTCCGTCCGCCTGGGTCTTTTCTCATTTACAGCAAAGCTCTGTTTGCGGTCTCTGTGTTCTTTACTGTTTCTCCTGACTCCCTGTCCTCGGCCGCCTCAGGTCTGGTTTTGTGGCCCAGGGCTCCACTGCAGTCCTTCCGGGGCTGTCCTCCTGGGAGCACGTACCCCCATTCCCTCCAGACAGTGTTCTCCTCTGGCTTCCAGCACCCTCACCACCTCCCCCCTGCCGGACCGCTGCGTTCTTGCCTCTGTCTGCGCCGACGTCCAAACTGGTCTCCACCAGGCCTGACAGCGGATGACCGTGTTACTCCAGCCCGGCTCTGGCCTTTGCCTTAGGACTTGAGCATCCAGCGGCTCTTTCTCCCTTTGGAGAGGTGTCTCACGCTTACTCCCTCAGAGGAGCTCTGGAAGACTCCCCTAATCCACTCAGGAAGACGGCTCTAACCCAGACAGCCCCTTCTTGCCAAGGGGTGCTAAGGGCTTCCGGGCTCCCTCAGCTGCAGCGGAAACCCCGATGGCACCCTTAATGCCTTCCACGGGCATCTGACAACACATTACCCGCTTTACCACCTCTGCTGACCCACCAAGCCACCAGTGTCACCCGTCTACACGTCGGGATGGTTTACTAACTGGGCTGTCGCTTCCTTTCTTGCCTCCTTTGCAAGCTTTTCTAGACAGTACAGCCCCAGACTTCCCCTACCCAGCCCCAATATCCCTTTGGATTCTGCTCGAAATTCTCCCATCTCTTTTCTCATAGTCTTTCATCCCTTAACCAAAGTCATTATTTTCTTATTCACTCGCCGTTTGTTTATGGCCTCTGTTTCTCTCTCTAGAATGTAAGCCTGGGGGGAGCTGCTCCTTCCTGTGTCTGCTGTCGAGAACATTTCCAGGTCATTGTAGGTGCTCAGTAAGCATTCATGGAGCAAAAGAAGGAGCCTTGCAGACAGATCCTCTGCTGAGAAGCCATGTCCTCTTGACAAGATCCAGGACTGTGTGATGAGTGCTTCTCTTCCCACACTTTCTGATATCTCTATGGTTTTCCGGGGAGGCGCTTTGAGAACCCCAGTTTCAGATCTCAGTGGGTAAATGGAGATGCGTGTTACTAGGACAGTTGTGTGGCCGCAGTTTGGTTGGTGGCCTGTAGCACCATGTCCGCTGGTTTAGAGTCACCTCACATTCTTGCTCCATAGCATACAGTCAAGGCACGCTGCCAAAAGTGGCAGGGGAGCCACTTCAAAAAAAAAAATCGGACTTCTTAGGTTTTTGCATTTTGCCCCGCTGAAGCTGAAGAGAGCAGGAGAGAACGTACGTTTATTGAAGTACTGTGAATGGCAGAGTCTCACATAGGAACTCGCGTGAGCTTGGGCATCCTGCCTGGTACCCTGAAGCCTGTCGCCTTGCGGTGGAGTTCTCTGTTTCCTTTGCAGCAATTACTTAAACCTCTTGTATTTTCTGTTCTTGCTGCCCATGAACTCAAGGCTCCCCACCCTTGCCTGGCAGGTGCTTAAAGTTGTTCCAAGAAGATCCACAGCAGAGTGGGGCAGCTGGCATTTTGGGGGAAGCGCCTGTATGCCGGGCTTCTGAAGTCTGTTGTTGTGTTTGATCTCGGGGTTCCTGAGTTGGATATCTACAGGTGGTGGTTTCCTCCTCCCCACTCATAGGAAACCCCTCTTCTTCATCCAAACCCCAGGACGCCACAGTCCCGCACCTGCTGGCAGTAGCCGTGGTTATGTGACCAAGATGTGCCAGTGAGAGTCCTCACACAGGAGTTTCATGGGCAGCAATGAAGGGCAGGAAATGCTCTTCCCTCTGACCACGAGGCAGGGTCACACAGCCCACGGCCATGTCCCACTGTGGGGAAGAGCTGGACTGAGAATGCTCTTGACATCCGGAGAATAGAGGCACCCAAAGGTGTCTGAATCCTCCCATTCAGCCGCCCCGAGGTTGGTACCGCCTCTCCCCTTTCAGTGCTTACAACAGCTTCGTTGTGGACCCTGATCGCTCCCCCGTTTGGTGCCGTGTCCACTTTAATTGGTGCTTGGCGCTGGCAACTCCACAGAAACCCCAAATGGTACACAAAACCTCCACTTCGCAGATCCGAATCCCAGAGCATGGAGAGATCAGATGACTTATTAGTTACTAAGGGGCTAAAGGAGACTCCATGTCAGGTCTGAGGGTTTCTTGTCACCCGCTTCTTTGTCCCTCACAGTGTCTGTGGCTCCTTTCTGACCCCTCAGGGGGTGTCAGCACTCGGGGAGTAGTTAGACATGCAGCACGATCTCCTTAGCGTTTTGTTAATTTTTTTAAGAGACCCACCTCTAAAAAAAAAGAAAGAAAAGAGAAAACAATTCTCCTATTCAGTTAGCTCATTCAAATCCATTGAAAGCTTTTTTTAAATTATTTGCAAAATGACCACATTGGACTTAATGACTATGGTTTTCTTTTTTCATGAAAAGTTTCCTAAAATCGAATTGCTCCTTAGCAGCCTTGAGTTCTAAATCTGCAGCCACCTGTGCCCTTAGGATTTATTTCAGTGTGAAAACCTAGAGCCCTCAGGAGGAGGAGGCGCCTCTGTCAGACTCCTGGATCCTGAGCCCCGCTGGCTTCAGGCCTCCAGCAGTAACTCCAGAGCAGCGCTGTCAGGGCATCAGGGTGTCACTGTGTCCAGGTCACAGTAGCGTCCTAAGGGACATGTGTGCCCTGCCAGGGCGGGATGAAACCCTATGCACCGCAGGTCTTCTGGAAGATGAGAAGGTGGCCTTTTCTCTCCTTGAGAAATAATAGCATAGACCCCTACATCGTGCATTTGAAGGGTAGTGAGCTCCTCCTCCTGGTCCTTCACAGTGGGTGCCCCAGCTTCTCAGGAGCACTGGGGGCTCCTAGATGGTCACACTCGGTACCACCAGTCCAGAGAGGGTCATCCAGTACTGACAAACACCGGCAGGCTCAGACACGCGGCCGTGCAAAGGGGCACGCAAATGTGTACAAGTGTGCACACACACACATACACACACACGCGTGCGCCACAGAATGGCCTTTTGTTTTCTTTGGAATATTTTCTTAGGATGCTAGGAAACTGTCCTTGTGAGAGCCTTTTGATATTTGCCCAACTCTAAAGTACCACGATACTATTACCCTGAATGCATTTTGGGTTTAACAATTCTTTGAATAAGAAAATCAATTCATCTTTTCAGAATCTCTTTTCCACAGAAATTCTAATTCATTTTAAATTCATTATTTATATGGCACTTCATTATTTGCATGCTGTCCTAATGCAAATTAGTTATTTAAATTACCTACTAAAGCCACGACACTGATGCAGATTGGATACTCCTCACTGAACGTCCTGCCTGGTTAGCAGCTCTCCGGACTTCCTACCCACACTTGCATCAGACTCACCTGCCAGCCGGACTCACAATCTGTCTTTTCTGTGTGTGTGCGCAGTGCTGCACAGCTTGTTTACAAACCCTCAGCGTCTTTTTGTGTACTGTGTACCTTGTTTATGCAATACTGTAATTTTTACTCATTTTCTGTTCAGTTATGCATTATAGTACTGCATATAAGAGTTAAGAAAAATGAAGCAAAGGCATCATGGAGTTTCCTTTGACCATTTCTTTGTCCTGACTATTATTATAATGTATATACTATATACAGTTCCTTGTCTAGAGACCAGTTCAGTTAATGACCTAGTCACAGCAATGGAACTTGGGTTCCATAAGGAACCTGGAATCTGCTGTATCTGAGGTACATTCACTAAGGATGTTGTGCAAATAAACACAGCAGCCATGAAAAGTCTTCCAACCATGTGTAATTTCTACAGTGTCTGATACTGGGGAGATATCAGGTCTGCCTGCTTTACTGCAGACGAGAGAGAGTGACTTGGAGCACAGTCTGATGAGACCCACTGATCGTGTGACACAGTGGGACTTTTCACCGGGCTCACTTCTAAGCATGCACTATCAGCTTCCGACAGTTCTTCGGGTGATCGTAAAACCTATTCCTGTGGCGTTAAATAAGTTCTCAGACATAAACAGGCTCTTTAGAAGTGATGCTACCTTTGCAACTTTATGAAGACAGAAGTGTCTCATATCATATGGACATACAGATTTTCTTAGAGGTTTTCTATATGCTTCCGAACCACGGGAAACACTGGAACCATTAATTATCGTGGTTCTTCTAGGCCCTGGGGTTGTTTTGTGTGTTTAGTTTTTGTCTCATACTCCTGGCTACTCAGTTCCTTCGCTGCACACTTTAGACACCTTCTTGTCCTCCGCAGCGTTCACCACAGGCGTGGACAGAGCAGTGGCTTCATGAAGGCCAGCCTCACTGTCAGGCTCATCGGGCATTTCCGGTGCTTTTCACAGAGTCAGGCAGGTCCGTGGTTCTGCGATGTCTTAATAGTCCATTTTAGTTTCTTGGTCCCTCACAGTGAGCTGCAGAAGCCCCTTCAAGCATGAGCCAGAATTGCACATTCACACTGCAGCTTCCGGCAATGTCAGCGGTGTGGTCAGTGTAACCTTGAAGAATTTACAGAAGCTGCTAAGATGCTCTCAAAGGGCACATGAAGAAATACAGGCAGAGACGCTCCATCGATCTGCAAAGATCCTATCTGGATTGTATCTGTTTTTACAATCCTGATTATTGACGAGCATTTTGTATATCATAAGAGAGCCTGGATTTTGGGCTAATTTTCACCCCCGTGTCTTTTCTGACACATGAAGGATCAATACCACCCGAAGCCGCTGATGTGATTTATTGGTAGCTGCTGTCTTTTATTTCAAAGGTTATTGGAGAGCTCAAGTTCTGATGGAAAACAAATCATTTTCATTGAACTGTTTTGATCATGCAGTGTCTATCACAGCTGCTCTTCATTTAGCAAGCAACCTGTTTACAACTCTTTGGATTTATGACCTAGGTGTTGTTGTTCAGACTTAGGACCCATCTCCTCTGTACAGTTCTGGCCATCTGGTTGATAGAGCCTCAGTGTCTTCTCTTTTTTTTTGCTCTACAGTCCTGTACTGTTTGTTGATTGCACTGTGCCATATAGCACTGGAGTTTTCTGTTCTATCATACATGGCAGTACTGCACGCCATGAAAGTCATGAAAATTAAAGCAAAGTCATAAAGTGGGAGTTTCCTTTGACCAGTTCTTTGTTCTGGATTGTGTAATGTACATACTAAATACAATTCCTCATTTGGAAACCAATTCAGTCAATGACCCAATCACAGGATTGGACAGTAACTTGGTTGGTAAATGAAGAGTGTCTGTATTATTACTTCTGTGTCGCCTCTTTCTCTCTTATCATCCCAGCAGCTCTATTTTCAGTTAAACATGAAGACACTGGGGCTCAGTGAGGTACATGACTCTCCCTGGAACATAAGCAGTGGGTGTCTAAGTCATTTAGTCCCACGTTATAATGCTTAGGCTTCCAGGGGTACAAAGAGCAAGCGCTGCAGAAACAAATGCATCGAGGTTGATCCCAAATTCACCCGATAGCGTGGTGACCTTGAACGGATGACTACCTCTGGGATGAATGGTTGCATATTCTTCGAAATGGAGATAACAGGGAATTAGAAACCTGTGGTACTATGTGAGACACTATAGAAAGCCCCTGGGACTTACAAATGCTAATGTAGGTGCAGCACTTTTACTTGTCATTTTGCAGTAGGTGCTCACTAAATGGCTTCAGTTTTAAACCCAAATGCTCTTGCCTGCTAAACAAAGAAACCAACCAACAAACAAAAATCCCCTGGAGACAGGTGTTCGTTGCTTCAGGGTGCTAAGGACTTTCTACTTCTTCACTTTTTCTCTATTGAAAAACTGCTGCACAAGAGCTAACTCTGAGGTTTCCCAGGTTCTCTGGTGGTATGGTCTGTAGCCTTACCTCTAGTCCCCACAGCAGTGCACACCTGCACACACACACACACACACACACCACACACCACACACCACACACCACAGAATCTAACAGTGACAACTCCTAGGGAAGGGGAGGGGTGACTCTTACTCCCTCACTGCTTCAGTCTGGGGCTCCTACCTGAGTATCTCATGGAACTGGGAAACTCCTAGAGCAGCATTTGGGGAAAGTCACCTCACCTCTGTCTCCATGACTACAGATCTTGGCTTGCTGCCGTCTCTGTTGGCTTCTGGTCGGGGTGTGTATATGAGTAGTGAGGATTGTGAGTTGATTGGCTGACGAGTTAACCAGGTTTTCAAGGGTGACGATCTAACCCAACATGACTTGAGGTCCGTTAGTGGTATTGTGATCATGGATAGTCACTGAGCTTTTCTTAGCTCAGTTTCCAATTTCCTAAATCAAGATAATAGTGCTACCAACCACCTAGAGTTATCTAAGTTTTCTTCCTAGAGGAGCATTAGCCTAAGACTCTAAAGAAATGTATTCAAACCTCCACTGCTTCCTGCTGGTTACCAGATTGGTCAGCTTTTAGCTCTTCGTGAGACTCATCTGCAGAAAGGAATTTTAGCAAACCCTTCCCTGGAAGGTATTTTGAATGGAAGATAAGATTCGCGGTGACAGGATCGCGTGCGGAGCTGTGCCTGCCCCGGCGCTGATGCACGGACACTGGCTGAGGCTGAGTCTACCTGCGGTTCTGTAGGCGTAAGATCAAGATGAGGGTGCTCTTTTCTTTTCTTCAAAAGAGTATGACCATAGCGTGGGTAAAGATAGTGATGTGACAGCCTTTTGAAAATTCTAAAACAATATCCTAAGTTATTAGCCCCATTACTAATAGGTTGTCATGATGATTTGACGAAGCTTATATAATGACTGTATTAATCATTACAGCTGCTCTTATTGTTTCTAAGTCAATTAGATTTTTTTAATATATTGAAGAAATACTTACATCAGGAGATTGCTTGGAAGGAAATAAAGACTCCAGTGCTGCGCTGTGGACGGACTTGCTGGCGCTGGCGGGTGTCCAGCCCCAGATGGTGGCGGGGAGGTGTCTGGCACTGCTGTGACTCATGGTCCAGGGAAGCTGCCTGCCACAGCGGCGCTGTCTTCACCAGCGGTCGATGCCCTGCCTACCTGCCTCCCTGCCCCTGTGCGCTTCAGTAACCTTTATGCCTCATTGTTTTTCCTCCGAGTGAGCTCTCAGCACAGAACTTGCACCACATCTGTCTTTAATCTTTGCCTTTGCTTTTCTCGCATTCACGTCCAGCCCTCTCAGCTCTCAGCCACCCCATCAGCACCGAAGGCCTCCAGCACAGAGCCCGACAGCGCCATGCGCGGAGGGCAGCCCAGCTGGAGGCAGCTCGCGAGCCTGCCCAGGCCCCATAGCCAGGAATTGCGGCAGCCAGTAGTTCAGCTGATGGAAAGCCCAGCGGACTCTGTCCCAGGTGACAGGACACTGCGGAGACGCAGAGCCCAGAGTCAGAGGACTCACAGTCAGGCACCCACGAGGATGTGTGGCGGACGCGGCTGTTCCTGTCAGGCTGGTCTCTGTGTGCTTTGTGTGGGTTTTTTTTTAAATTACGTTGGAGACCTTGCGGTGCTACTATAGCTAATTAACTGTGTCCATGGGAAAGCCGTGGTTTCCTTCTTAGGCTCGCTTTCTGTTGTAAGAAGCGGCAAAAATTCTTCTTACTTCAGAGGCTTGTTGGGAGAATCAGTAAGATACATTGAAAAGTATGATGCCATATGCATATATATATGCCATTATTAGTATATCTGTGTGAACATTCATAATGAGCATTTTCTATGAGAGACAAATTACAGTTTATTATTTGCTAAGAGTAGTATCTGAGGATCAGTTTTTTCTCTCGGGAGACTCAAAAAGGAAGTTTTTCCTCTTCAGTTTTGGTAATTAAGCTAAATAAATTTCATTGCCAAAGACAATGCAGACAGTGTAAGTTCTTAGGTACCCCATCCTAAGAAAAATACATGTACAAAACCCAAAAAGCTCCAAAGAAAAGCTAAAATGACTGATAAATGAGGTGAGTAAGACTTCAGCTTATAAGATCCATATGCAGAATCCACTACAATTCTATATATTTATAACAACTTGAATTAAGAAAGTAATTACACTAACAATAGCATAAACAAGAATACAATACTTTGAAATAAATTTCCCAAAAATATACAAGGTTTATGCACTGAAAGCTACAAAAACTACCTAGAGACATTAAGTAAAGAGAAGCACATTCCATGGTTATGGATGGGAAACCACAGCCTTTAGATCATGTTCTTCCTCAAAGTGGATTTACAAACCCAACACAATCCTTATTGACATCCTAATTGCCTTTCAAAAGCAAAGTGATCCTAAAATTAATACGAAATTCAAAGGGCCAAGAAGAGCCCATATGAACCTGAAAAGGTGAAAGTGAAGGATTCCCTTTCAGTTTAAGTATCTACTAAAAAGCAGTAGTATTTTACTGATGTAAAGGAGGCCAGTCCATGTAATAGCTTTGATAAATCAGAAATAAACTCATACATGTATGACCGATCTATTTTTGACACAGGTGCCAAGAGAATTCACTGAGAGGAAAAGTCTGGTCAACCAACTGCTAAGTCACATGGAAAGAATGGAATTGGAGCCCTAGTTCATGCCATAGGCAAAAGTTTACCTAAGACCAACCTACACCTAAAAGTAGGAGCTAAATGTGTAAGACAACACAGGACTACAGATTTTTGACATCAGATTAGTCCAGTGGTTTCTTAGGACAATAAAGTCACACATAACCAGGACATAGCAAGTGAGATAGACTTGATTAAAATTAAAATCTTTGTTCTTTTCACCTCCAAGAGCACCATTTAAAAAGTGAAAAGACTTTTTCATAATCTGCAGAACAGGAGAAAATGTTCATTTGTGAATCAAGTATCTGTTAAGGTACTTGTTTCCAAAGTATATAAAGAACTCTTACAAGTCAACAATAAAAAAAAAATCAAATAATCCAATGTTTGTTTTTAAAAAGGCAAAGTATTTGAATGGGACATTTATCCAGCAAGTGATCAATAATCATATGAAAGTAGGTCCCACATCACTAACCACAAGGGGCGTGCAATTTAGAGCCTCATGAGACACCACTGTACCCCTGCTAGGATGACCGTATGTAAGAAGGCAGACAGTGACAACTATTGGAGACGATGTAGAGAGATCAGAATTCTCACGCACCGCCGGTGAGGTCATCCAATGGCGCAGCCATGCTGGAGATTCCTGGCCATTCTTCAAAATGTTAGACGCAGAGTTCTAATGGGATCTGGTGATCCGTGACTAGATTTATATCCAAACCCAGAGCTGGAGGACTCCAGAAAAATAAAAACATAGCCACACAGGGTTGCCCGTGTGAGTGTCCGAGGGGACATTATTCATACGTGGTAGCTTAAAAGTGGACAAGCAGTCAGCAGAAACAAAACACTGCATGTCCTTACATTGCAACGTCTTAGATTAAAGAAGCATGGAGTACAGCACCATGTCACAGCACGAATGAACCTCGAAAACTCATGTTAAGTGCAAAAGCCCCGTGTAATAGGTGTGACAGATGGAAGTATGATGCATACAGCGCCTGAGCATGAGTGTAGGCTTCCACTTATTTAGCTTATTCACACTGGCAGATCCACAGAGATAGGAAGTTTACCAGCATCTGCCAGGGGCTAGCGGTTGGTGGGAATTCCTCGATGCGGTGAAACTGTTATAAAATTTGACAGTGGTGATAGGTACCCAGTTCTGACTATACAGAAAATGACCGAATTGGACACCTTATGAAACTAAACTTTACAGCATCTTAAAGCTGAAATTTAAAGAAATTCTGCTTTTTGATTGATGCTATCAAACTGAAAAAGAAAATAGCTAGTTTTTTTTTCTTATTTTGTTCCATTCAAGAGTCCAAGCCTAATCTGTTGCTGTGGATATAGTGGTGAATTAGTATGAATTTTGTGTGAATTAGTGTGAAGTAGTGAATTAGCTGTATCATCGTCTTCAAAATTCCCCACGTCAAAGACCCCAACCTTTACTGAGTTGTGTTTCCTTCATAATGTGACAGCCATGCTTCACAACATTCCCGGTGCTGTCCCACACCTGGTTAGATTAGACAAACCGCGTTTCCCGGGGCCTCTTCCCTTTCCGCTGCTTCCTTCTCAATAATGACATCCGTCCCCAGCCACCAGGACAAACAAGGTCTTCCTATAAAACAGTTGCCATGGGCATCGTCCTTGCCCCAAAATACCATTTTCATGAAAATTACTTCTATTTAATTATGAACTCATCCAACAGTCCTCTTTCTTATCAAATGTAAGTGTGTGGACACATTTATATACACATGTATATGCTCATTTACTGACTCATTCGTTTTTCACAAATATTTGTTGAGCAACTACTCCGTGCTAGATGCTCAAGTAGGCACTGACCTCAAAGCAGTGACAAAAATGCAGAAATCCTCTTTCTCCTGGACTTGGATTCTAGTGCGGAAATACAGTGATGTGCCTGGTAAATCACATGGTTCCCTGGAGAATGATGCATACTGTGCAAGAGTAACAAGCCAAGTGCAGGGAGTGCTGGCGTGGGGGTGGCCTGGCCAGGTGCCAAAGCAGGTTCCATCCCTGTGATGATTTGAGAAGGGGCAGGAGTGAGCCATGCAGCCAGCTGGGGAAGTGTGCTTTGAAGCACCTGGAATATCCGTTGCAGCCCCCTGAGGCAGGGCGCACCGGTGTGCGGTCACTGGCACCTTGAGGAAGGCGGTGAGGAGCTCAGTGAGCTTGAGGAGACCTTACTCCGACCTCCGGACCACTGCCAGGGTTTGCCCCCACCTTGAGCAAAGTGAAGACCAGGTGGACCGTGTCTGGATGATGCGTGACCTGAGTCGAAGACCTATCCTGGGGGTGACTTTGAAGATAAGCTGCAGAGAGGCAAAGCCACAGGAGAGAGGCCATTTGGAGAGCTGGTTTTCAGCTGGACACAGTGGCACATGCCTGCAGTCCCAGAGTCCTGAGGTAAACGCCAGCCTGGGCTACGTAGTATGCTCAAGTGGGAGTAAATAGCCAGACTCTGTGTCAAAAGAGAAGGGAGGGAAAGAGGGAGGGAAGAGGGAGGGAGGGGGAAGGAAACTGCCCTTCCAACTGCTGGGTTTCTGAGGACCTGTGGTTTCTGTATCATTGCTGTCACTGCACGAGATGAGCCATGTCCTAGGCCAGCTTATCAGAGCCACTGCAGAGATCAGAACGTCCAGATGTGGAAGGAAATCTGAAAGGAAGAGTAAGATAACCCGACCAAATGAGACTAAGGAAGGCCTAAAACAAGAGCCGGGAGCGGAGGTGGGTCTTCCCGCCCAAATCTCATCTGACAAAAGTTCCTAGGTGGAGTGTGGGTCACAGGGTCCTTGGGGGTCCAGAAAGCATGGACCCTTGGGCTCACTGTCCAGTGTCTGGGTGTCACTTGTCACCCAGGACCTGCTTTTCTATCTTCTGAGATCTGAGGATCTTTGAACCGATGACAGCGCTGCTGGGTGAATCCTGATCCTGGGGGGCACCAAGGGCTAGCGTGTCTACTTAGAGACCAGCGTGCCCGGACTGGACATGGTCCTTTAGATTCACCCCTGCATGCCCAGAGCAGTCGGAGGAGCTGGTCCCAAGCTGGGAAGGGGAATTTATCATTCCAGCCGCACTGTTATTTCTTTGTATAACATAGACATTTTCTGTGCTCTGTAATCTTCTACAATGAAAAGGACTTTGAGTCTCCCCGGGGTTCTGCCCTTTGTCGTGGTCTGCCATATGTCACTCGGAAACCTGACACTGCCTGAGAGGTGCTCTCTCCCGCGCCCTGAATGGGCTGAAAAACGCAGATCCAGTCAGACCGGACGCTCCCTGGCTGCCCGTGCAGTGCCCGCGGTGGAAGCAGAGAGGACTGCATGTGACTCATCTGGTCCTGTGAACTTGAACGAAAGGAAAACCCCACACATGCTGAGCTACCACCAGGCACCACGGAGAAGACAGACAGAGTCACAGAGTGACGGGAAAACAAAGGAGACTGCTGAAGGCAGATTTTCTTCTCCCCCTACAGTTTTGGAAACTCCAATTCCTTCCTTTTCAGGGATGAATGAGATGAAACGCTCCACACACCGTGGGAAGTACCGTTCAGACCTGGCTGCAGATCGACTTTCTCATTTGATTCCTGCAGGAAACCCGTGATGAGATTCCCGTGGAGCGCTTGTGTGTTGATTGCTAAGTCGTTCTTATTCATACTGAAAATGATATCACTCTGCAGTGGCTAGTGACATGCCATCAGAAGGCGCAATGAAAGGACAAAGAGCCCAGTGATGACTTTGTGGCTGCAGGGACACAGGGGAATCAATGACAATGCACTGAGTGGCCGAGTGGTGGGGTCCTGCTCCCGTGTCACCCCCTCAGGATGCTGAACGTCAGCGACTTGCCTCCTCCTCGGCGCCATTCGTGGATATGGTAGGTGCGGTGACGCTGTGGACAGCAAACTTTATCTGACAGCTCAGGAATAGAGCAGGGAGATGCCTTCTCGCCAAACCCCTGAGCAGCAAGGAATTCACCATCCGCAAAATGCCAGGGGAACTATTACAGTTTGTGAAACTATGTGAATTATTTTTAGGAAAATACTTAGAGTACCTGCATATAATAAAAGTTACTTTTTTCTTTTTAATTTTGGAACGACAGAAGGCAGTGAGTGGAATTTTCTGCAACAGTAAATTACATTTCCTCAGGCCAAGGTGAAATTTGTGCATGATACTCATTTTTCTTGGCCTGAAGTTTAAAATAAAACTATATTGGAAAAATCTTTGCTCTATTATACTCTTCCAAAAAGAAGTATAAAGTAATAAGCAGTTACTATAAATTGCAAAGATTTTTAACTACTCCCAAATGCCTATTTCAGGTGGCAAATGAATGGTTAGTGAATTGTTAAAAAAATATTTTTTTTGAGCTCTGGAGGGATTTAAGGTACTTTGTTTAAAAATGCTTCTGTTGTCTGTGCAGTGTGTCTCCATTCTGAGGTTAGCACAGTAAGAAGCAGGGAATGATAGTTTGGGTGGGAGACAAAATATGTCACCACCCAGACCCCAGCAGTGACCTGTGTGATTTTATATTGACATCTCTTTGGGTAATTGCATAATCCCAGGTTTATAAGGTAACAGAAGTATGTCAGCATTTACTTTAAACACGGGAGTTGCTTGTTTGGAATTTGCTAATTTGTTTAGCTACTCTGAGTGCCACGCCTCCTACAGGGTGAAATCTAGGGCTGACATACTTCTTTGCTTGGTGCCTAGGTCGTGCCTCAGTAATTCACTCAGTATCACTTTGGGGAGAGTTGGTGAGAAAATCAGAAAAGCAAAGTACCCTTCCTCTTACCTTTGGGCCTAATTAATCCTCATGCATCAAACTGCAATTTTTTCTGATCACTTTTTTCTAGGGTTAATCCAAAATGTGAAGGATAGGTAAAGGAAAAGAGCTTAAAATTTTTACTATTTCCATCAAATGAGAAATTCAAAAGAAGATTTTAACTAATTCACTCATTTCAAAAAAATCTTCCTCCTATTTTAATATAACTTCCATCAAAGGCAGTCGTGAACTTCAGGGGTAGAACATTCAAGTTCTGCCAAGAAATTAAAAAAGGGGGCAGGTCCCTAAAACTAGCAAACACTTGAGTAGATAGTTATGGAGGACCTTAGCTTTCAGACCTGTCTTAATGTTAATTAACGAATTAATGTTACTGTGAATTTCCAAAGGGAAACATGTTTAAGAGGAGAGAAGATGACTTCGACTTACCTGATCACATACTTTATTGGGTTGAAGGCCCTGTACATTTTGCAAAGGATCCCGGCAAAAAAATGTCTGGACGATGTGCTGTTTTTTCAGTGAAACAAATGCTGTCTAAAGAACCAAATCAGCACAGTTGAGAGAAAACTAGTTTCCAAAGGCATGAGCTTGGGTGAATCTGGGCTCCAATTGACTTGTTTCTGAATAAGTTTACAATGCCCTTTTTGAAACAGTGTAAAAATTGTGGTATATTAGAAGCACCTAACATGGATACAGGCATAAAAAAAGTTCACATAAAAATCAAATTCAAATTAAGAATGAAATATGGAAAGGATATTGCTAGTAGGTGTCTGACTCTCATGTTCATATGAAACATGAAAGATCTTAGGTAGTACCTGGTCCAAAGACTTAATTCAGCAAGTGTGAACCTCTTTCCTTCTTGTAGTTTCTTCTTCACATTATCTGTGGGTTACTCTAGCCCTGGTAGAAGTCCAGATTGTTTTCGTAATGATACTGTGCTTAGATCAGCTTTCTAACAATTCTCCTCTCTGCGTAAGTAGTGAGTTCCTTCTTTTTCCCACTGTACATTCGTTGAGCTTTAGTTATGGACCAGGTACTATGTTAGATTTCTGGAAATAAAAGTTGTATGAACATCAGGTAGGGTGAAACTACAAATAACAATTATAAATTAGTGTATTACCACACTAATAAGCATGGGCCTGGCTTGCTTTTAGAGCATAGATTCTGCATATCAGATGAAAATATAAAGGAAGTGACCCATAATTAAAATTCTTGATTGATAAGTAGCCCACAGCTGGGCAGAAAACCAGAAGTGAGATCTTCCAGGCATAAAAGAGCATAGCTTGACTTATTTGGGCAGTGGTGGTGGTGTGGGGAATGTTATTACTGTTCTAAATCACAAGAGAAGTGACTGCTTGAGACAGTGCTGAAAAGGCAGACAAGGCTGGATGAGTCTTCACAATGACTTCACAATGACTCTATCCTAAGGTTTAGGGGACTAGTAAGTATATTAAAACAAGAAAAGACATTACCCGTTGTAGAGCCAGCCTTCAGATAGGGGCTGGACAAGGTGGTTTCTGTGGAGGCCTAGGGTGCTTCCCAAGAGGTAGAACTGTATTCTGTTTTAGGAGGAAAAAAATGAGACAGGTACTGCCAATCCCACAAGTGTCTGTCACATGTGTCAATAATCTTTAAGGTACTCTGATGGCTCCGTCACTCTTCTATGGCAAATTAGGAATGGGACATTATAATGAGACTGTTAAATTTTAGGTGGTGGAATGTTTTCACATTTCAACAGCTAAGGGCTTGGAAATCTGCCTAAGTATTCTTGTAAGCTCTTAACTGATGATGGTTTATCTTTTCTGTATAACTCCTTACGAGTTAAACGTACATGTGTCTTTTCCCTGTTGAACTTGTTAGATGTCTGTATTTCTAAGTTACTCTACTTACACCTTTTTTCCTGTTGAAACACACTCAACAGTAAATTCAGGTGGGAAAATAAAATTGAACTCTCCATTTTTCAGTTACACCCACATCAGTTAATTTTATGGTAACAATCACTTAAAGACACTACAGGAGCCAAACTTTAAAATTAGAGCCCAAGGGAACTTTCTTCAGCAATGAGAGAATTATTATGTTTATGGTATAATTACTTCCCAATTTCTACATGATTCTTAGAGTGAGACAGACCTGGATTTAGTATATTTAGTGGCATTATTGACAATCTGGAACAGTATTGAGTACTGTGGCCATCACCTTAGAAGCTAAGTAGCAGATCCGTAAATATTCCCAGAAACACGTATTCTTTGAACTGCTTGAAAAGTCAAGGAGCGTGACAGAGTGTATTTGTCACTGCTAAACACTAGGCAGAAGCTAGTGGCCCAAGAGTATAAGAGACAGTTTTGTGAACCACTTGGCTACAGCCCTGTTGTGAGAAGTTATTCTTCCTTTAGTTCAAAAAAGACCATTTACTTTAATTACTTAAGCCAGCATGAGAAAAAGGTGTACCTGAGACCAGGCCCCTGTGGTGAAGACCCCACATATCCTAGACGGAAGGGCAAAGCCATGTGGCATTCACACACCACGGAGTCCGGCTCTGCCATAAGGAAGGGTGGACTTGAGTCATCTGTAGGAAAACTGATGCACCTTGAGACCATAATGTTAGGTGAAATAAACCAGACACACAAGCCTAAATATTGCATAGCTTCTTTGTATGAGAAACCTAAATTATAAAGAATAAAATAAATGGTCAATAATAAGAAATAGAGAGATAGGTCTTTCTCAGATGGGGAGGGGACCAGGAGTTGCAGGGAGGGAAGAAAGGGAGAGAGATGTATGAAAGCAGGAGTTGATTTGTGTTGTACGCATGTGCCAACCTATCACAAGGAATTAAACGATCTGTGCTCCCGACATGAACCACTAAAAAGCAGTAAAATCTGAATATTCATGAAGATTTGAATACATTGCCTTTTACCAGTAGTCATTACTAAGTACAGACAGCAGAAACAGTTATTTCAATCAATAGTTTGTTGATAGATACTCAAGACTTTAAAAAATGTGTTCATGTTTTTTTTCCTTTTTTTCTGTGCCGGGAACATTACTCTCCTCTTGAGATTTTTGCTGTGAGTAAGCCATGCAGGACAGAGGCCCGAATTTGGACTGTGGTAAGGAAAAACACATAAGGTTTCTTTTTCTTCCTATTTGATTTGGAAAAGTTGCACCCAGACACCCTATAAGTCACTCAGCTATCTCTTACCACCTGTTTGCTGTTCTTTGCATGAAGCTAGGCATCAGGAAGTGTTGTGTGAAAGAGGTATGAATTACGCACCTCAAACTGGGGGCAGAGAAACAAACTCCTTCCATTAGATTATTTCCCTGACAAGTCATGCAAAAGATTCTCTTTCACTAGACAATGAACAAGACGAAACACACTCTGATGAAGTCCAAAAGGTCCCTAGGACTTATAGACTGGTTAGAAGCAGATGGCTCAGGACATCGTCCAGGAGAAGACCTAAAATTAGGTTGATTGCAGGAAGGAAAAGGAAGGTCAGCTGGCTTCTGAGACCTCGCTCCCTGTCAGAACCTCGGCTTCCTCTATCACTGCATCATTGAATTAACAGAGACAAAGCTCCCCAGGCTGAAGACAAACTAAAACAATGTTTGCAAGACTGCAGATCAACTGGCAAAGGAGCAGTGAGTCTGACGCACTGCATCTTGCAAGAGTCTGGACTGCAAAACCACAGGCTGGACAGACAGAGCTCTACCGGATGCGTATGGGGTGAAGTTCATGGCATACATGGGCGGTTCCCGCCCCCCGCTGCAGCTCCCCTAAGTCAGCCTGGTTGTCCACATCACAGTACGTCTTTCAGCGGCTAGGACTTCCCTCAGAGTCAGACAGTAATTTAGTTTTCTTGTGATAATTAGAAGGTTGAAGGAAATAAACATCTTAACTATACTCTTCAACTAATTCCAGTGATGGAAACACAGATGAGATTAAGCATTTTAAGACAATCAAGTTATGAAACTGGTATTTCTATCAAGGCTACTGTGCCAACTAATTAAAACTTATCTTTTGAATTACTATCCCTGCTGGATCAGCTTTTAATAAAGCAGTGCTAATGCAGTTCACATAAAATAGCTCTGCTTCAAACCAAAGGTTGTTTAAGCTCATGAATCATTCGGAGTTTGCTGTGGATGGTGTGCAAGGACCACCCCATCACAGTATGTTCCTAATCACAGGGAACGTCAGAGTTCATCTTCCTTTTATGGTGGAATAAGCCTGCATTTCCTCACTAACCGCACTTTTATTGAAAATCTTTTGCCCTGTGGTCACTGGACAATTCTTAGTGAGAATTAATCCTAGCCAGGCTCCTGGCCTTCTTGTTGGAGAGACAAGACACCAAGAAGATGATCTGGAAAATGTCATAAAAGAGTCACGTAGAAGACCCCGAAAGTCCCCAAGGAGAGGCAGCACAGAGGGGCACTGGACTTCAGGCCGCAGGAGGACAGGGAGGCACGCCACATAGAGACAAAACTAATGAGGGGCAAGGGGGCGGAGATGCCCAGGACTCACCCAGAGACAGATAAACCCTGCAGATGGTCAGTGTCTGTGTCCGGTCCTGCGCTCCTCACTGCCACAGGTGGGGTGTGAGCTCCAGGGCCAGGTGCTTTGGTCTCTCTTGTTAACTGATGAATCTTAGTGCTTAGAACAGCTTTTGACACACAGGAAGTGCCCAATAAGTTCTTGTCAAACTAATGAATGAATAAATGTGTGCAATGCATGTGTGTGTGTTGGAATTGGAACTGCGTGTCTTGGAACTTGAGCAGCTCTAGGAGTTGAAGTGACTCAGTCATGTCTTAGACCCCGGTAGCTCCTGGGGAAGACTTGGTCTTTATCTGAAAATTAAGAATTGCTCTGCAGTCTTTACTCCAAGAGCTGCAGTTTCAAAACCCTGTTGTTGGTCAGGTCTTAATCTGCAGGCATGAGGAAGCCAAGCTTGGGTTTGGGTCCGGAGCATATGCAGTAAAGCCAGATCATAGATATTCAGGCTGTGTGGCATTTTAGGAACCTTAGCTCAGGGGGATTGATGCAGGTCGTTGGTGTTTTATTGATTTCCAGGTAATCAATCCAAGACTGTGGGGTGCACCACAGGTTTTGTGAAGGCAGGGTGTTGCGGGGTGGTTCAGAGAGACTTTCAGGGCAGCCCCTGCTGGCTGTGATAGGCGGCGCTGTCCAGTGAAATTTCAGGCACAGAATCCAAAAAAAAAGCTTTGTAAGATACAAAGAACTCAGTCCTGGAATTGGAGTTCAATCCACATCTTAAAATATCACACAGTTTCATTACAATGGCAGCCATGCTTTTAAAAAGATAAAAATGGCAATAAAAAGAAGAGGTCGCATGCACATCTTTCATTCATTTACATATTATTTGGAAAAAGCTCAGGAAGGTGACATACTCTGAAATTATCATGTAATGATTTTCCCCTGCCCAACAAGTACAAAAGAAATGAAACTTTCTTGTACCGTTTAGAGTAATAAAATGTCTATTGTTGCAGTTTAGAGTACTTCACACATATTCACATGTTCTTCATCAGAACCTATTAGAGAGGCATTCTTATCTTTATATTACAGATTAGAAACCAAAGATTTTATGGGACTAACTTTCCTGGTTACACAGAGCAAACACTGAGCTAGAGCTGAGTGAAAATCCCGTTCTCTGCAATTCTAAAATCCTTATCTTTCTACTCTGTGACAAATGCAATTTGTATGATTACCAATGTATCGGTAATAATTTTAAATTCTTGTTAATAGAATAGTTCACAAATATTTGACTTTTAGTTAATGAATATGCATTATTTTGTGCTTTTTTATGAACAGAAAAATGATATTTTTTTCTGTTTATTCAGAACTTGTCAATGGTATTGTCTGAAAACATTTTAATTGCCTACCAATGCAGCAGTCAAAACACTTCTATGGCACTGACGCAGTGGGAAAGGAGGAAGTGTATGCAGTATGCTATTTATGAAGCTGCCGTGAATAAGCGAAAGGCCCTCAAGTGTCCTCCAGGGAGTTGGGATAAGAAAGCAGCCTGCTGAATACTCAGTTTCCTTCTCCAAGCCATCTGTCAGGAAGGACTCAGCTTCTCTTTTTATTGCTTTGATTGATTAGTCATCAATTCATTAGTGCTTATCAGTCTTAGCACAGAAACCCACCCATCACATCTTGGTTAAATCAAAAGGCCCATCGAACGGTGAATGGGTGCTATGCATGCTGGGAAAGAGTTGTCTGTGAACAGGCAGGCAGTGGGAACAGGAACCTGGAGAAGAAGGTAGACCAGGTAGTGTGGTGCAGAAAGTACGATCTGCCCATCCACCAAATGTACCCTCAGTGTGGCTTGTCACACCTTGAAAGGTCTTAGGAGGAAAGCAGAGTGGACCAGAGTCAAGGCTTGGTAAGTGTGAGCTAGGCTGCTGGCACATTCCTAACCCACACTGTCTAGGACAGCACAATGTCCGATCAGTATTTGCTGAATGAATGAATAAATGGATGAATGGGTAAGTGGTCTCACCATTCGGGTCACTTGAACCAGTAAACATTGCCAGTAAGTGACTAGTTTGCTGTGTGGACAGATGTAGGCCCTCGCTCTGGTTTCACTGCAATTTCCGGGTTGATGTGATACCCTCTGTGCTTCCAATAAGCAAAGAGAGCCCTTCATAAGTGTGGAATCGCTAAACCCAACTCTAGAACTTCCAGTGTCTTTCTCTATCCAGTATCTATTTCTCAAGAGAAACAAGGTCCAAGGAGAAAAGATATGAGTGCTACATGCTCAGGAGTTCCCCTAAAATCCCACCCTTCACCCCTCTTCCACATTTAGATCAGGCAAAATCATAAAGATGAATGTTGATGCTTCATTCAGCATCTTTCAAGGACAGCATGCCGTTCTGTGTCCAGGACGGAGGAAGAAAAATGAGTGAGCTGTAGTTGTTTCTCCTCCAAATGCAAGGTTGAGTAAGGAGGCTCTGCTTTACTTTTCCATTGCTGGCCTTGAACTCACTATATAGTCCAGGCTGACTTCAAATTTGAGGCAATTCTCCTGCCTCACCTGGGGTTACAGGTGCCACCACCCCTGGCTTACTTTGCTCTTCTTGCCAGGGTAGTCATGATAGCAAGTTGCTGGCGAGGTTTGCTCTATGAATGGCGTGTGTGTGTGTGTGTGTGTGTCCATTACTTAACACCATACTTAGGCTGAGGCACAATGCACTTTTTGAAACCAACATCTAAAAATAATAACCATCCCATCTGGAGTGTCTCTGAAGTGTCCTATTCATGTGTCCTTTCTTTTCATTACTGCTGTCCTCATGCAGAGTCATTGAAGGGCACGTGTCCACCAAGAGACAGAGCTGAGGCACAGACTCACGTCACCCATGGGCCAGTGCCCGCCTTGGTACCGTTATGCTAAGAGAGAAATCACGGATCTGGTTCAGGGCTAGATCATCTCCAAATCTCAGCCCTGTACGTGCTGCAGCCACTCACTGTGGCTTTACCTTTGACGATTGTCTGTCACACACCACGGAAGAGGGAGAAGAAGAGACTTATTGTAATCATACAGGGAACTTTAGATCCCACCCCCTGTAAACACGGTGGGATTGGCAGGAACTTTGTTATTCCAGTTCACCTGGACTCTTCGCACTGACATTTAAACGCGTCCTCCTGTTTGTTCCTCATTGCAAAACTAAGCCTCTTGTATAATGGTCTTTCCTATTTTTGGACTCTGTTATTAAGTTAGAGAAATGTATATCATGTATGATATCAGCTGGTGAAATAACACAGGTGAGCTGCTCTTGTTTCGTGGGTGATAAATAACTGCCGAGTTATATTTTGTTTTCTGTTTCTTGCCTTTGGCCAGTTTGACTTTCTGGACTTCCTGGCTTTAGATCATATTCAATTTGGCTACATAACCTTGAGACTGATGTTGATGTTTTCTTCCTTATTTTTATCCCGTCTTATTTCTAACCCAGAATGCTTCTCTCTGGGGAGGATGGACTCTCCCTAGGTCTCCTAGGTAACTTTCAAACAACAAATAAACCCCATCTTCAGGGTGTTTATTAGTGAGGCTTGTTATGATTGGCCTTGGGTGTCCTTAGTATCTTAAAGTTACCTTCTTAAAACATCCAAGGAAACAAAAAGAGACAGAGTGGAGACTTTTTCTTCAAAACTATATAATTAGATTAAGTACCCTATTTTTTCAGATTCCGATGTGCGAGTGTACACTCACGCGCATAAGACTATTCCCATGGACAGAGCTTGAGAAGCCAGTAAATAATATTCTGTGTTTAATAAACAAAAATCAGCAGGCTCTGCTTTCTTCATCTTCTTCTTAGTTTTATTTTGGATGTTTCCGAAAGAAATGTTAATTCACAGAATGCTAGATTTCTTCCTGTCAGTTGGCAGGGGGCATTTCTTTTTTCCTTTTCTTTTCTTTTCTTTCTTTCTTTCTTTCTTTCTTTCTTTCTTTCTTTCTTTTTTTTTTGTCCTTTGTTTCCAAAATGAGAATAAAGCTGTGCTATATACATGTATATTCTTTTTACTGGATGTTTCTTGGCTACTGGGTAAAATTTGTCTTGGCTTATAGTCATGTTTTTGGAAAAGGAAGCATTTTGCTCGCTTTTAATTTTTATATAAAATATATGCAGAGAATGACCTTTAATCACTTGACATGTGAAGTATTTAAAAAAATGGCTCCTGCATTGAAATTAAATATTTTAGTAATCCTCTTGTTTAATTCGGTTTTAATTGCATTATTAATTGTCACGAGCAAAATATTCCTAGGGAAAAGCTGAACTAATCCTGTAATTGCAGCCTTTCCTGCCTTGAGTGATAAAGTGCCTTTGATTTGGTGCTGAGCCAGGAGGGCTTGATTGATAATATCTGTCTCGGATGTCACCCTGGGAGAGAAGAACAAAACCTCAGTAGACTCGGTGCCTCGCAGCTGTCTCTGCTGCTCCACTTTCTCAGCCCCATTGATGTCATCGAGAGGCTTCAAACCAGCCCAGGGTGTCTAGTAAACCTGCACACAAATGAAAGGAAGGAACAGAAAAGCAGTGATTCACAGCCCCACGCTCTGTCCAAAGCGGTGGCTGCTCTGTTCCCGCACATCAGGGGCGGACAGATGTTTTCTGTTTTATTTTTCTTTTCTGCATTAAAAAAAAAGAAAGAATAAGAGATTCAGCCTCTGACCAGAAATGCAGGAAAGCCTTGACAGGGAACATGAGTTGTGTCAGCCCCTCTGAAACCAGATGATAGCACCACGGGCCGCATTTATCCCGGCTCTGGAATCCCTAACCTGTGCCCAGCGGGTCTCTCCCAGCGGGAGCTCCGCAGCTGAAGGTGGCTCGGGAAGATGCCTCCCCCTCCCAGCCGCCGCCACGCGAGACTCCTCCAGCCAGCCAGGCTCAGCCCATCTGTCCCTGCTCCTTGTCCTCTGCAGCCTTTTGTCTGCAGTGCCAAACCCGGGGCCTGGGGGTGGGGCTGACAGGACAGAGGAGGGTCGGAGGTTTTCCAGGAAAGGCTGTGTCTCTCTGTTGCTGTGCTTCTTTGGAGAGGTGTGCTATTTTTAAAGCTTCTTGACCAACTTGATACATTCAACTCTAAATCTAAAAGCAATTCATAATGAACCCTTTCTAAATCCTGCGACATTTTTAGTAACTCGGCTGAGCACTGATGTTGAAGTGTGTCTATGTGCTGATTTTTCATCCGCTGGAGGAAAGACAGTGCCCTCTTTACCCCTTTCCTCATCCTCCAACCGGAAAGAGCAAAGAGCCGCTCACGGTCACCAAGTGGCTGTCATTTCTCACTCGCGCTCCATGGCTTAGGCTTCAAAGCTGGAGCTTTCTGCACTTTCAAGTTTACAGAGCGTAGTGATCTTCATTTTCCCAGTTACACTGGATAGACAAGATGACGGCCGTTAGCTTGAAGTGTCACCATCTCAATTTCCAATCCTGTGTTCTAATTTTTGGAACCATTTCAATTGAGCACGAATGTGTTGACATTCGTCACATGTGGAGGGGGGCTGTAGGGTGAAAGGTAAGTGAGACATAGCTGTTGGACCTTGGGAACTTAGAGAGCTGGGATAAGACACGAGTCCACGTGTAAGGATCGCAAGGCAGAGGCAGGTGGGTGCGTAGGGCCAAGGGGTGAATCTTGAGTGAAGGAGAATTTCAGAGAAACGCTTCAGTACGGTGGTCTTGTGTTTGGCAAGGCTCCTGCATGCACAGCAGATGTTGTTTTGAAACTGAAGGAACCGGTGAGAAGGAGGTTAGGGCCATTAGTGCCCCCCTGAGTCCCTGGTGAGGAAGGTCTGATAATGTAGATATTTGCAGATATCTGTGCTTTTGGAAAATCGGTTTTGCAGCCACTTGCAAGGAGCCTAAGAGAAAAGAAAACCTACTGCCCTGGCTCAATGGATACTCGGGGGTGGGATGGCAGGTCTGAGGACTCGGAATCGCATGGGAACAGAGGAATCCATGCATTTGTTTCAGTGTTTTTATTGAGCTTCAAATACCTGTCACACACTCTTCTGGACCTGAGACTATCGCAGTCCAAGACTAGAATCCTACACTTGCACAGGTCTTTCGTTTGGTAACAGAGAGGTGAAGACAAACACCCTCACTGCCAAGGTGTGAAACTAACAGAATCTAAGGGGTTCTGAGCGCAAGAAGATTCAGGGCTGAGCTGAGAATTTCTTGACTTGAGTGTACATCACCAACCCTTATCTGAAAACCATACTTACACTACACAGCTTTGAGGCCGCCAGGTGGGGCAGGGCAGCCTGGCAGGGCCCCGGGGCCCCAAATAGGAGGAGGGCTAGAGGGAAGTGCTGTGTGACTGGTACCATCAGCAGCTGGGGAAGGTTGGCTTGGGAGCATTTTTCCTATGACAGAACAGTCTTTCGGAGTGTGGGGTCCGGGCGGTTGTTTCCTACTCCACTTAGCTGACGGTGAATCGTTGAAATGTGTTTATATTGATTGTGCGTTTTCAATAATCTCCGGAAAGTTATTTCAAAGGCATGTGGTTTAGAGTTCACCTTGCCACGTACTTTTTACCTCTCTGCTTCTGTGACCGCTCTGTACCCTGACCTAATTGTACCTTGACAAATGCTGCTATGACTGCACAGGGAACTCCAACTCTGAGGTCACAGCCTAATGAAGAAGAGCTTCAGTTCTGAAGAAAACCCCTGGTGGATTGGTGGGTTTCGTGAGCAATATCCTCGTAAGCATTCACTACTGTGAACATCTAGCGTCTTCTTTGAGGGTATTAACACAAATAATGCAGGTGGTTTATCCTACATGTCTGCAAGCTTCTGAATTTATTGAAAAGGCTGATCTTTTGGCCATGTTACTAGTAAGACTATTTTTACCATTTATATTTAAAACTTAACAGAAATTAAAATCTTACTTCACACCCAAGTCAATGTGAGGCACATAACCAGATTAATATCTAATCGACAGAATGCTTGGGACTATCAGTAATGATCTTCTTCATGTGTCTGACTTTTGCCAAGTTGATCATGAGAATTCACAACCGGAACCTTATCTGGATGATTCTCTGAGGATTTGAGAAGTCCAGGTATTAAAAGCAAGAAGATAAACTGTCCTTTTTATAGTGGCAGTTACCACCCCCCACATATGAACACATATTGCCAATTTACTGAAAAAGTCCTCAGTATGCAAGGATTGGTACCCAAAATAATCAATGATTTCAGTCTCTCTCTCTCTCTCTCTCTCTCTCTCCCTCTCTCTCTGTCTCAGTGAAGACTTGTATTTCTGCATAAGTCTAGGAAGTTAAGTAGCTCATTTGATCAGTGATTTCTTTTTGTCGATAAAATTTTAATTAAAAAAAACAACAGGCTTAGTGACCATGAGCCCTTGTTGTTATCTGGCTTAGAATTTCAAGTGGGCTGTGCTGGCCAGTCCCTTCCTGGTCCCACCACCTCTCCCCAGCCCTGTGTTCACTGTTTGCTTTTCCACATTGTACTGGGTTTATCTGTTTTGGTGATTCCCTCACCCTGGGCCATGAAACCCTTGAAGAGCACAACAGTTTCCTTCACATTTGCATCCACGGCTAAGGCCGTCTCTGGTGGGTGTTAGGCCCTCAGGAAACACAGGAAATGTGTGTTCTACTGGGCTCATGCTGTGGAGCCCTGGTTTTCACAGCTTCCTGAGCTGCACTGTCCAAGAAAGAGCACTTCCGTCCCTGGTGCTGACAGAAAGGCCGTCTCTGTCCTCATCACTCAGGGTACGTGTCTGAGTGCCGAGAACAGTGGGGCAGTGGTGATGACAGCAGGACGCTATGGTCCGATGAGCATTAACTCTGTGCCACTCTGTGATGAGCTTAAACACAGACTATCTCATCTAATCTAGGTGGACATTCCACGTCCCGTCTTGCAGACCAAGAGGCAGAAAGTTACCATGTACTCAAGGAGAGGCAGATTTTCAAAACTTGGGCAAGTCGAGGTTAACCCACGGCTTTCTGGCTTACTGTTCACCCTTAGGGGGAAGCTGATAGTTAATGCATTTCAAACCTATAGGAAAACTACAGATTTTATTTGTAAACAGAGCTAAAATCTAGTGGGCATAGGTTAGTGAAATGATAATCACACACACATATTTGTCAATGGAGGAAAGTTTCTGAGTTCATATTCACATGTGGAGAGTCAGCAGTTTCTTCGAGGAATTGTGTATTGTTTGTCTAACCTCTTATACATCTGGATATATTTGGAAACATATTTTTTCCAATTGCCTTTGCTTTGGGTCTTAGAAAATTAAATCCATGTTTTATGAAGTGGTCACAGTAGGGAGACGAAACACTTGAATTCTAATCTAAATTTCATATTTGTGAAATGGGGTCCTGCTAACTTCGCACACTTCCTGAGCTTTTTTCTCATTGTCACATCACAGACGGGACACCCTGACCCCTCGGGTTCCTGCTGACCTACATCCGACCATAACTCTGCTGTAATCCACTTGATTCCGAGCAACTCCAAAGACCAGTGTCCAGTTAATGTGGTGAGAAAAAGCCCGAGACTTGTGAAAGTACTGCTGGAACACATTATCGTCTCAGAATTTCTAAATAATTCTTTCCACTGGGCTTTTCCATGACTTAGGCTTATTATGAAACTTTATGAGTGAAAAAGACAACAGTTCTCAAAACATGAGCCTTTTCCCGCCCTGGGCCTTTTTGCCATTGGAAATGATGATCAGGGCGCCTTGAAAGCTGAAGGTGGCTGATCCTGGGGAAAACCCTGAATTGAGGTCACTGCCTCTACACTGCAGGCTTACCATGAAAAACATTTTTCACAGCTGAGATCATCATAGTGGAAAGTTATTAAGCTTCCAACTTTGGGGAAGCCATGTAGGCCTTTTTTTTTTTTTTTTTTTGCCTAAGGTCATATCACATTTAAACCATAAAAAGAGATGAGAAATCATTTTCTATTTTCTAAAAGAGATTCCGCAACTTCCCTTGGTATCTTGTTTCAGTAAATGACAATCTCACCTGGCAGCAAATCATTTTTCATAGCTAACCTAAGTCCCTGGTGCCTGTGTGGACTCATTTTCTTCTGTCTTTAAGTGTGGAATAACTTCTCATGCACTTGAAGACTTTCATGCGGCAGCATGTCAACCAACTTTCATCCTAAAGCCAAATTCCTTGAAATTCTCCTCATCATTTCTTTTTGTCTTACTCTTTAATAATCTTTCTTCTGCGCACAATCATCTTCTCAGCTGTGAGACACAGAATAATAGATCATAGCATGTTCAGCTGTGAGGCTCTGTGATCAAATGGCTGGATACATCATATGACCATGATAGCGTGGTTCCTATTTCTATATAAGCAAACATCTGATGGTAATTTTTCTTTTCTTTACTATAAATGCAAAGCATTGCACCAGTACAAGAGAGATAGCAAAGGTTCACATTTCCTTAAAAGTTCTGTGTCATCTTTTTTTGTTGTTGTTTTAAAATTTTAAAAAATATATGCACTAAACACTAATAAATTTAGAGAAATATTTTTTTAAATTATGCCCACAACTATTTTCCTCTAAGTTTCAATTTTCATGCTAAGCAGAAACTTACAGAGAGAGGCAAGAATGATGTTTGAGAACAAACAACTTTAGTTTCAGTCCTGAATATAAAGGGACTCGATGAACAAGTATGTTTTACTTTCTGAGCTTTGCTTACCTATCTACAGAAGACTATACTAATAAAAATGGTGAGTTTTTTGAATTTAAAGCTCATTTCTTACTGAGTTATCTCTAGGGCCCAGCCCAACTCAAAATGCAAGTTAATCTTCACTTGGTTTATGAATTTTACTGAAGATTGCTTGTGAGAATTAAGATTCATTTTACACAGGAAAATATTTAGTGAAGTGCTGAACTCCATAAAACTTGCAGTCATTACTATTCATGATTTTATAAGAATCATTATTAGGCATAAATTTAATGGAATTAAACCAAAGCCTGCTTTGTGCTTGCCTTTCCACCGGGAACATTTCTGTTATCCATTTGCTGTGTTATCTTGTGAAAATGTTACCTAAACATGCATTTCCTAAAGTGAATGATCCATGGAGCAAAGCACATTGCCTGGAGTTTCATTCTTGATTTCTTCCGAGGAGCAGGCTGAGAGCAGCAAATGAAACTCAGATGTGACACAAGTGACCTCCCAGAGTGAATCAGGAGTCAGCCTGGCTCCGGGCAAACAGGGCTCCTGCTAAATATCTGCCTTTTCCCAGGGTGTCTGGACCTTGGTGCAGTTCTGGATGAGGGAGAGGAAATCAGGAAATCAGTGATCTCCCGGATGGACCAAAGCACCCAGCAGTCTCAGTAACGTAGCTCAGCTCATCAGCAGCATGACTAAAAGGAGTCTCTGCTGACCTTTTAGGGACCAGAGAAACAGTACAAGGACATCTGTGTGTCCGAGACTTAAAAGCTATGTTGGTGTATTCGCCTGTCTGCAGAGCCCCTTCCCAAGCTCCTACTTGGTTTATAAACATTCAGTTCAAGGAAAGTGAGCTTCATAGTCATGGTGATCTGGGTGCGGTCCTTCCTCTGCCATGCAGTGGAATCCTTGGGGAATTCCTTAGCCTCTCTGGCCTCGGCTTTCTCATCTCTAAACCGGGAAATACGCTCCCTGACTCATCTGATCTCGGCACTGTTGGGTTCTTGGTAACTTCAGGACCTCCACGGCTGGCTTTCCGTTCCCTCTCCTTTGCCTGTCTCGTAAGGAAGGGTTGGCTGGCTCATATGATTACAAACCTGGTACATTCCATGGACTGAGGAGACCCTTGCAAGAAGCAGCTGAAATTCTGTGATAGGAAGTTTATTGGGTTTCTTTTCAAGAGCGATAAATTGATTGCTCCATAATGACTCAGACCTATAAACCTCTGAGAATATTACTGTTTGAGGAATTAAGGTTTTTAAAAAAGGAAAATGCAGTTTTAAAAGTAGAGATTGAAGACAGCCTGGCAAGACCAAACAGGATGGGAAAGAATTCTGGGCAGGGAATTAGGGTCACCAGGGTTCAGTTCTGGCTCTTCTGCAATCTAGGTAACTTTGGGCAAGTCACTTTTCTTTTCTGATCTTATTTCCCCCTCTCATAAGGGAGACAGTGAAGTGCGAGACCTTCTCCTACATGGGCAGCCTCAGAGGTGGAGACCTGGGCATCCTTACTTTCCCAAACAGAGGCTGCCCGGGGCACAAAGCGTCCAGACCTCGCTTTGGGGTGCTGTCAACACTTGTGACATCGGGGGCTCTGCAGAGTGACCTGGCCCTTAGGTCAGCACACGTCCACAGGAAAAGAAAAGATGCAGGCATGAACCAAAGACAACTCTGGAGACCCTGTGCCCTCGCTTGTCTGTGTCAAGTGGAGAGCTGGCTAACTCATTCGGTGATGCAGTTTGTCACTAAACAGAAAGTCAAAAGGGCAACACGCAACAGCAGCGACAAGAGGAACAAATGGAAAAGAACAAAGCAGAAAGCATAAGTGGGCATTAGGGACTAAGGAAAGTCACACACACACACACACACACACACACGAGTGACAAAATCAAAGCAACTTTAAACAGGGCCAGTCACTGACTCTGCTAAATCCGATTTCAAAGATGGAAGTTTGGTTCCCTTATGGATCCACAGCCCCCCTTGAGTCTGCCCAGGAGGAATATCACTCTTGAGAATTCGATTTCTGCCGAGAAAGGTAGAGATATTTGAAGGCCTAGATTAAGTCTCCTTATTTAGAATGAAAAATGTATTTGCAAAACTTGAGGTATTTTACTCCCCTCCGTTTTTTCCCCACCTGCGAAGGGACTGAGTCTAATTGTATAGTCCACGTGGCGTTCTCGGCCGTAATGGGTGATAAATCCACCTAATTCTCCCAACAGAAAAAGACAATCACCCATGGATGTTGCTCTCCCTTAGTTAGCAGCAGCCAGCAGCTGCCTTTTCTATTGTTAGAGGGAAAAGAAGGACCAGCCAGAGACACACTTGCTAGTCACGCTTACTTAAAATGGAATACTCAGTAGTGGCGTTGCCGGCAGCGGAGGCAGAGTTGCATACTCGATAGATTTGTTCCCTAAACTATAGCAAAAAGAGCTGTGGCTTTGGTCTCTTTCTGTGCCGAAGGAAGAATATGAGTCTCAGAAAGCATTGGTTCCTACTGATCCCCTCTCTGGATCTGGGTTTCTCTGTTTTGTGTGAATTCATATTTTCTCTCAAAAGGTAAAAATAAAAAACATGTTAAGACTTAAGGGAAAGCAAACAAGAAATACACAGGCAAAATCTAGAATTCCCCACAACCTGAGGGGTATCCTGGGATTGTGTGCCAAACTGAATTTGAGGAAGAAAATGGGACCCCTTGCTGAGTATTTATTTCTGTTCAAGGCTTGCTGCTGTTTCCTGGAGTAGAACGGACCAGGTTTCTGTTAAACTGCAAAATGAGTGTGGTCGAACTGAAGGAAGAGGGTGAGTCAAGGAGATGGTCTTGCTTCTGATATTTTGTCAAGAGCTTTTCTGAACTTAGTCCATGACTGGGACAAGAAAGGACTGAGGTACAAGCATCTGAATGGTGATCAAGTAGGTTGTGGCTTTGTATTAATCCACTATTAATGTTAGAAGTGCTAATTGGAATCTGGAAACTTCTGGGCAAACCAAGTGCTATGATTCTACAATAAACCTCAACTGCTTTTCCTGGGGATGTAGAGATTTTTTTCCTTAACCTGATATAAAATGTACTCTTTTGAGTGCTTGTGAAATAGCTGGTGTTACGAGTTCTAAAACTTACTTTTCTACTCATCCACGGGATGTGGTTATCTCCTTAATTTTTAATAAGTTTTCATAAAACTTTATAAAAGAATTGTGTGCCCACAATGGAAAAATTATAAAAGTAACAAATATAAAGAAGAAAATCTCTTGTATGTGGTAAAACATGTGGAAAGCATAACCAAAAGAAATAAAGCAAAATGTAGCCCCGCTGTACATTGAACGAGGTATCTTGGAGAATTCTACGCTAGCAACATCTGTTTCCAGAGCCTCAAAGGCCATTAGGACTCACCTGTGGCCTCCTCCTGGTCCTCTGTACACTTTGGCTGTGCTTTGGATGTCTTTGGCAGTCCAGAAAGATTGGCCAAAAAGCACCTGCTTTACGTGGGTGGCCCAGGCGGGGCTGGAGGTTATGGTGAAGGGTTAGTTGTTTCCAGTGCATCCAAGGAGAATCAGACAGACAGAGACTTCCCAACAGCTGTGCCCCCTGAGCCTGTGCTTCCCCACTGAGGTGATTACTGGTAATGTTTCCGTACTTTGCCCACTAGCTCTCTCCTTAAGCCCCATGGATGTTAGTACTGTTCCCATCCTCGTGGTGTGACTTTTATTAACCTGTGTGCAATTTGTTACAAATTACAGCACAGGTTCGAAGCTTCCATTCCACATCCCTCTCCCCACAATGCCATGATACACGCCGATGTTATTATTTTCCCTGTTTGCACATGAAAAACGGAAATCAAAAAAGTCATTCAACTAGTAAATGGTCCTTTCTCTCCAGACTCCAGGTCCCATTCCTTGAGCCCAGACTTGATGGGTCCCCTGTATTCTTCTAGGTTCAGATAGCCCTACTGCCCATTTCTTCAAGGCCCCTCCTCATGCCAGGGACTTTCTAGAAGCACACAGGGATCCCAGGAATGAAGGGAAGGTGTGGAGGAGTTGGGAGTTTGTGAACTATGACCTCTCAAGACAGTCTCTCTTTCCCCCCACGGCTCTGCTGTTCATCCTGGATAACCTGTACCCCACTCTACCCGGGACTCTCACACTGAACCACTTTCCCTTTGCCCCCCACTTTTCTCTTTATAGTCCAGTTTTCTTCAGGGAAACAGAGATTATACTCTGCAGGAGTGATTGCAATTACGGGTCAAGTTCAGGGGCTCCTGGGTCTGTGTCCGTGATCCTGTCACCTCCGAGGGAACACACAGCCCATCCTCTCCTGTGTCCCATTCCATAGCACAGGGACCAGAGACTGGAGGTCTGCTGGTAACCCCCAAAAGGAAGGTAGAGCAGCGTAGGGCAGAAGACCTGGCCATTATGTTAATGTTCCCACCATGAGACACAATCCCTGACTCCCGCACTGTAAAGGAGCAGAGGTTTCACTGGCTCATGGTTTCTGGGGATTCTGTCCAGTATCAGAAATGCCCAAGGCATGGACATCATGGTGGACAGGTGCAACAGAGCAAAGCTTCCGGGTTTATGATGGCCAGGAGCAGTACAGGGGAAGCACCCCAGAGAGAAAGCTACAGTCCCCAAAGCACTGCCTCCCAGAGCCACCCAGAAGTGTTAGCCACCACTCTCTGGGCAGCTCCCAGGCCAATCAAGTTGACACAGTAAAGCTTAGGTGTCACCCTCATGCTAGGTGTACAAAGCCTTCTCCTATCACTTCCTGTCTTAGAAACAAAACCTGTCGGGTGGGGTAATAGTAGAAGGTAGTGCAAAATGTGTGTCACCTTCCACATACTTTCATTTTGCCAGTAACTGGCTTGGTTCAGAAATACATCCAGCCAGTGATTGTCATGGGTAAAGAGGCTGCTAGGTGACACACCTGTGACTGTGGCCGGCACTGACACACGGCACTGGCTGCTTATGAAACAGAGGCTAAGGAGCATAACTGTGTCATCACGGGTAAAATTCAGAGACTGCATCCTGCTTGAGCTCAGGGGCTGGTTTTGCCTGTCTTTGGGCCTCTGGCATAAGAGTTTAACATACATAAGGTAAACCAAGGGTAGATGGGAGGGTAAAACACAAGTCAGAGTCACTATGAAAGCAGAGCTCACAGTGGACTGACAGGCCCCCGCCCTGCAAAGCTTTATTCTGTGTCTTTTTCAGGAAAAAAAAAAAAAAAAATCCAGCACTGAATCAACTTAGCAGTGAAAGATTCCCAAGGTTTGTGCTAAACGGAACACCACGCGGTTTCTCACCTGAAGTACAAATGAAATAAAAATAAAAGCTAAACAACAGGAAGTATGGAGATGTTTTTCAAGTGGGAAGGGGAACGAGAGATGGAGGGAAGGGAAAGACAAGGGAGAGAAAAGAGAGGGAGAAAAACAGAAGGAAAAAAGTGGAAATGGAGCTTTTGCAGATGGGAAGAGGACCAACAGCTGGGAGGAGCAGGGATTTTAAAAAATGTGAGATGTGTGAGGTACGTTACCAGCTCCTCATAGGAGTGGAATCATGGTGCATTGCAAAGACGGACCAATAAAGTACTATAAAGACCAGATGTCTTCATAACAAAATAAGAAATGCCACATTGCTTCTATCTGGCAACCAGCATTGCTAGGCATCAGAATGGAAATGGCTAAGATTACACAATACAAAGGACAAACATGAATAAATTCTTGGTTCCCATTTACATCAGTGGAGGTTTCTGTTCTGGTTTTGGAGTACTTTGTTTATAGTCATGTTGTTGTCATCTATTGTCATACTCAGATTTCTGTGGCATGCTTTTTTATTAATAATACATAGATTTACAATGAGGTCATTACAGTATTTATTGAAAGTCAAACAAATTAAATATTTTTAAAGTTGATTTACAGATTTAAGTCTCAGGAGTTTAGAGATGAACCCCAATTCTTTACCCAGATGGCATTTTGTTATAATGATAAATATTCATAAACCACACATCACTAAAAATATAAGTTAATTTTTCATCAGTGAAGAGCAGCACTTTAAGGCAAATGAAAATCATTTTTGAAACAGAAATGTCTTGCATTTTATAGTCATGGCTTAACTCTATTGTTAACCTTGTTACTGACAAGAACTTTAGAAATGGAGGTTTTCCCAAACAATTTTTGGAGGTTTGGGAGGTTTTCTAAAACAATTTTAAGTTACAAGGAAATCAGTTTGCTTAATTTCTTACGTGCTACACAAAGGCAAACCGAAGCTCTTGGATATGGTCCCAGTTGTAGCTGTAAGTCATGGCCAACCGCAGTCCTGATGCCCGAAGAATCCATTTATTTCAGTTTTCTGAGCTTCACCCAAGGAAGTCATGCAGAACTTATGTAATTTTTCCTCCTGGATGGGTCTTATTGGTTTGTAATTGCAAAATACTCTTCGAGGGGTTTTGTATCCTGAAATTAAGTCTTCAGAGTTACATAAAAATCATAAGGTTTGATCTCAAGCTGTTTATCCTCTTTATATTTATTTTTACCAATTAATAGTGTAGCTTCCTAGATGCTAAGATTTGACTAATCTTTTGTGCGACTCAGTTACTTAGAACTAACTTTAAATAAATCTGTAAAGAAACCTCTTACTTTCACAATGATGTGGTATATTCATCTACTGCTTAAAACTGCTTCCCGGATAAGTTAAATCGCCTGTGTTGCTGATGCTTGCTGCTCTCTAAATGTTCTCTCTTCGGTATTTTCTGTCATCTTGGACCATTTCTCATAAATGGTAAGTAATTGGCATGGTTTCCTTTCATAGGAACCTTGAGGGACAGTCACAACTCTCTGACATAAGCAATTGTAGGTCCTGGTTGCCAATTCACCTTCCAGGACCAAGGGAGTAGAAAGACAAATCGATGCTCAAAAATGTCACCATCTAAGTAGCACGTGTTTCTAGCTCGCTGTTCCCAAAATAGAGATGTCATGCAGATCGCTAACATGTGCGCAACTTGAAAATTCTTCTGGGATGACTACTCAGGTAATTGTCAAGAAAAATGATGGAAACCATCTCCCTTAGAAGTCACCATATCTTTGTAATTGTTTTTATGAGAAGCTTAAAACATGCTTCAGCATAACAAGCTTATGGTCCTAACTGGAGCCAGGAAATAAACTTATTAACTTCCTACCATGTGCGTGTTCGTCACCAAAGTCCCTTCAGTATCATGAAACAGGACTTTCTTTATATGTCATTTAATGGACAGCGATCACAAAAGCAGACTGCTGTGAGTGGTTCCATTAAGCAAATGTTAAAAAAAAATAAAAGATGTTTAGTTGTTGGGAAATAACTAAATGCCAAATGCTTTGTCCATATCATTTCGTTTAATTCTCACGTTTAATTCTTCTTGCGGTGGGTGTACTATGGAATCCTATTGGCATTTAAGAAAGGGCCTTGTATGTTCCAATTTTTTAACTCGCAAGGAGCAGCAGACCAGGACATTTCTGACACCAGAGAACCTGACCCTTCCCTGTGCTGCCTCAAATTATTCCCGACCTCCAAGTGAAGCTCAGTGACAAGGATTGGATATGAATCCTCAGTCTCCTGCCTGTCCTCCTCCTGACGCTTAGATGTTTTTGAAGTGTGCGATCATCAATTTAATGATGATTTCCAGTCACACAGCCATTTGCATGCAAGGAGCTGCAAAGAGAAGCTTGTGAGAAGAATTTTAGTGGCACCATAGCCTGATTCGGTGTTTAGGGAAACAATTATTTATTGAGTTTCTATTACATGCCTCACAGTTTCCTATGTTATCCCCTTTAACTGCATGATAAAATAGGTGGAGGATACCTCTTTTCAACAATCTGCAGTCATTGCCTCCTTCACAGACTCCAGCTGAGATCTGATGCGCCCACTCTCTGGTTATGTTTCTGCTCCACGCCATGTGCACTGCTGTTCATGCTCCTAATGAATACACTGCTTTTAGGGTCAGAGATCTTTTTACCTTCCCATGCAAATCACGTGGATGGCTGTCTCTGTCACTGAAGCCAGTTCTCCATCTCTTAAAAAGTAGGTGATTTAGGGCCAGGATTCAGGGTTGCTCACACCATCACCGGAAACCTTCATGACATGGCTAGCAAACAAGTGGGAACCAGAAAATTGGGACAGCCACAGAGACCATGGCTAAGGTCACCTCCCAAGCCAGCATGTGGCTGACTCTGCTAGCACAGCTGCTGTGCGAGACTCCACATTTCTGCTCCTGATAACAGGACTGCAAATAGCTACGTGCAGCTCACTGTCCAGCCCCTGGCCCACTTCCTGCCGGCCATCCACGGTGCTCATAGAAACTTCCAGTGAGGCTGCTATCCTGTTGGGTGGAAGTGGTAGATTGGCAAGAGGAAGCACTTTCAGTATGGGCCAAGAACCTTGGTCTTTAGCTTGTGACATCAAGACATGCTGGGGTGTTTTCCTGCAGTGACAGAGCACCCAGAGGCACCTTTGACTGGCTCTAGGCTGAGAAGATAAGATGTGCTTTTCACAGCCTCACCTGAGTCCTGGGTGGGGAACTTGACAGCCCATGGTTTAACAGTTCAGTGTCTCCTAAGACCCCACGCTAGCTGGATACAAGCAGCATTTTGCAGGCAATCAAGCTGTGCACTCCGATTCCATTGTTTCTAAAATTCTAGATGAGCATTTTTCACCATGGCCTGTCTTTAGGCTCCCAACACATCCTCCGCCTTCCCTGCTCTCTGACACTTCTTTCTACTTCACTGGATGAACTGAGTCTCTAAGAAGAGGACTTGCACACATACCCACTTCCCAGTGATTATCAGCACTCAAATATGCATTTCTGCCTATAGATGAATTAACTATATTTATATCTAAGGCCAGTTAGATAATAATGTCACATGTCAGCATGAGTGGTACTGGTTTATTAATAATAGAATAACATCATGGTAAATTCTGTGCATGCATTGTATGATTCAGTCCTTTCAGCACTATTTCCTCATATTACTAACTTTGATTTATTAATAAAGCACATCTTAGGGGAGCTGAGTAACTCGTCTGATGTTCTGTGAGTACCCAGATTTATCCCATCTTTGTGGTGCGCGCTGCAGATAGTAGAATATGGCACTAGTGTCCAGCGTGTACCCTCACTGGGATACCCGATCACCTTCCACCTGCAGCTCAGAAGCCAGATACTCTTCCCCCACAGGAAACCCAAACCTCTGTCCTTGATGTGTCTAATCCTGGAGTTCCTGGGTATGTCACACTGATGCACATCCCTGCCTTCACCCCCTGCACATGGAGTACCCAAAAGTGCTCTGGAGAATTCCTGCTCTGGAGGTATCTTCCTCTCCTCCATGCAGCAGCAGTGGTTAGTACCTGCTCGGTATGAATGCATTCGGATATGGGGCTCACTCACTATCCTTTTTCAAGAAATGTGCTAGCACGTTGCGTCCCATTGGGATTCTGCTGTCAGGAAAATTCCTCTTCCCCATCGTCCTTCATGGCGAGTGACCTATCCTATTTCATGGCACAGAATCTGTCTACATTTGGCCCGAACCTTTGAGTCCTGCTTTCATGACCTAAGCAAAGGCCCGGGCTGCCGCCGGTTCTCTCTCTGGCTTTTGCTTTCCTTCTCCCCCTTCCCCTCCAGCTACTTCTGTCTCCATAGGGTTCTTCACCCGCTGCCTGTGTTCACTCTCCTGGCGCGGCCCTCTTCACAGGGCCTGACTCCTCTGTCCGAAGGGCTCCCGGTCCCCACATCTGCAGGGCCAAGTCCCCCAGATTCTCAAGGAAGTCCAGCATCTCTTCCTCTCCCACCCGAGCTCTTGACCCTACTTTACCGTTGTTCTGTAACACTGGCCGCTGTCTGGTACACTTTCTAATTGCCTTCTTTGTTAGTTACTGCACTTTCCCCCTCCTAGGCCATGAACCCCTTGATGTCACTTCTTTCAGGTTCACTGACATATATGACATACCCGGGGTATGCTGACCAACCCTGGCTCATCCCAGACTTGCATTTTTGTTACATCAGCGCCACCCGTCCTGGAGCCCCCCCATCCTGATCCTCTCTCTGAGACCTGCTGATGTCTCGCATAGCTCCTGGGCTCTGCCAACACCTGCATTCTCGCTGGGGGCATCACTAACAAGGACAGGGTGGAGTCACAGTCACATGCTCTGCAGAACAGCACAGCAGCGTGGCAGCAGGACCTGCTGTCACTCTGCGCCCTCCTCAGAGCCGCAGCCCTTCCAATCCTGCAGAGGAGACGTTGGGACAGCCGGCCACGTGCACTGCACACGGCCCCCCCCCCAAACCCATGCAGGGTTTGTTCCTCTTTCTTGGCTCTGGCTCAATCAAGCCCTCGCCCATGGACTGGGTTTCTGTTCTTTTTCCTTGTCTTTTCCTTCTTTCTTGATTAGGTTCTGCCCATCGATTTGGTCCTTCAGTCTATGTTAAGCAACAATAAAACCCTTGAAGAAACATCCTCACTGCAGAAGCTGGAAAAAGCTCCTTGGGTTTTTTCAGTAGCACAACATGACTGTCACCAGACAACATGGCTGTCACCAGACAACATGGCTGTCACCAGACATGACTGTCACCACAAAGGACCAGAGGACTTTGATCTCTCCCCCTCCAGCCTGATTTTGCTGTCCTGTTAGGGAGCCCCTTCCCAAGTGTTTTCTTCCAGACATTAAGATAAAGACCTTTAATCCTGCTGCTCCTTCCAGTAGTTACACTAAGAAGCCTATTAATGCTTTACATAGAACTTTTGATGCCCAGATCTGACACCCTAATCATCCCATGGGGAGCCTTTGGCCTTAGGGTTTGTTTTATTATCAATGGCATCTCTGTTTTTATAGAAACTTGTCAAGCTTCACAATTACTCTTCTTGCCAAGTCGTAGGCTACATGGAGTCTCTTAAGCTCACATGACATGATTTTTGTTTTTTTTCCTTTTAGGATTTCCTCTCTAAAACTTGATTATGTAATTGATCACCAACTGTATATTTTAAAGACATTTTTGGGGGAGGCGGGGGGTCTTTCTGCTTGAAGGAACTGAACTTCCTGTGTTCATGTGGTTTTGTTCCATTGTGCCTCCTCCATATATTTAGTTTGGGTTGAAATTTAAGACTGTTGTCCCTTTTGTCTCCAGTGCAGACTTAGAACTTCATTCAGTTCTTTGTCATATGGCCTCCGAATGATTTGTTAGAAATGCAGTTACAATCATCTGATTGTCTCATCTCCATCTACAAAGCTCTATGATTCCTGTCATTTCTCAGGAAAAACAAGTCTTAACCAATTAGCATGACCAAAGGATTCTCTCTGTCTTCTGGGCTGAGCACACTGCTCAGTAGTAGAGTAGTTGCCCAGAAAGCATAAGGACCTGGGTCTGATATTTAGCATGGCAAAACAATTAAAAATTAAGGAAAAAAGAAAAGAAGAAGATTTTCCATTGGTTAGTCTTGCTTGTCATTCCAGATCTTTCTACCATCCATATAGATGGCCACTGTACAAAAATAATATTTTAATATCAAGAAGTTGAAATGTTGCCCTAAACATACCTGTGGTAAGAGACATACTGTACTATGATCTTGGGAATAAGACAATGAAAACTCAGCCACAACCTCCTTTGTTTTTTTTTTTTTTTCAGTAAATGAAAACTTTTTTGTTTGTTTCTTGGTCCACAGAGTGTCCCTTGGATCCAAATTAGAACAGTTATTTCTTACACATCTGGGGTTATTACTGTCTATGTTGGAGTTGTAAACATAGAAAAATTTCTATTTAGGCAAAAGTAAAAAATCAAACATATCCTAAGATCTTGTATCCATCTCTGCTTTTCCTTCTGGCGTTTAACTGTAAGTCTGAGAGATTTTTGAGGAGACGGTGAGTGATGTCACCGAGCCGAGGGATGAGCTGCCGTCTGCCCAGCGCTTGCTCTTGGTGCGGTATCGAGCGGACAGCTGCACATGTGCTATTGGACCAGCTCTGAGATAAGCATTTATTTTAAGTGTTAATGCCTCAGAAATGGCTTAAAAGTCAGCAGGGTCTTATACTTGACGAAATATGCCTTGCTTCATCTGGGAGTGCATTTCACTAAGTTTTACTGATCAGGAAAACCAGTAGAGCGGGGAGATCATTTTCCCCAGCTCACAAGTGGCAGCAGCAGGATTACGACTGAGGCCTGATAACTTCCAGATTCCCTGACACCGTCACACGATTGCTTCAGACGCGGAAGACCTGCCTACCGTTCGCTCTGATGTAAGCCAGATTCACAGTGTTCTCTAAGGGAAGAGTAGGCCAGGACAACCTATGTGCAACTGAGAGCGACCCAGGCTCATAACGTGACCAGGCTTGAGGGGGCAGATGTCAGCAGGAGAGCCCGGGTCCCTGGTGACCACGCTGCTGGAGGGCAGGGACTGGTAGCACAGGGATTAAAAATGAACGGCACTGGGGAAGGCCGGGAGAGCAAGGTCTAGACCGTAGTCACAGGCAGCAGAAACTTGCCCACAGGGTCGGGAGGTTTGGAAGAGGGAATGGGCTGTTTTGACAGGCAGGCAGAGCCTACGAGGTGCAGGTTTTGGCACAGGCGGTGGGAAGATGCAAGCAGAGAGCCCCGGCCATCTCTCTCAGCGGGTCACAGGCAGCAGGTCCATCCATGACAAGGGCTTAGCATGACCTCTTCTCACTCCAGAGGCAAATAGTTTTGATGGTCAGAGAACGTGATTTTTCCAGGATGGTACCTAGGACAGAATCTCAGGGGAGGTCTGCAGGTGAGCAATGCGCAGCATGTGGGGACTCCTGGTTTCCAGCCAGGCTTTGTAGAAAGAGGGAGGAGGGCACACCAGTGCTTCTGTGCACTCTGTGTGGTGAAGGTGAACGTGGGAGCTTGCAGGAGGCACACGCTGGACACTGGCCAGGTCACTTCTGGTGAAGTAACGCTGTTGTGTGTATGGCTGAACAAAGGCATGAGTAGATTCCACTACAGGTAGAAGAGTTCCATGGTGGCCCGTCTCTGCTGAGTCTTCAGAGGCAGGAGCTTGGTGCAAGGCCAAACATGACAAAGGAAAAACAGACACCCCGCCCACGCCCACGTTCAGAACAGCTCATCAGCGCGAGCCACAGGGGAGGGGACAGAGCTTCCTGTGACCACTGAGTGACCCTCACCCTTTCCCCCATACAGCTCTTCCTTCTGTCTTCCTGGAGTCTTGCTTAGCTCCAGGGGCCCTGGCCTTTGAAAGGAGAGGCGAAGGGGTGGCTCAGAGCCTCTCTATACCCCGCCTTGAATCTCTGATACTATCTCAAAGCACCGTGGTGCTGTGCTGAGAGGGAGTGACAGAGCCCAGGCCACGCCTCTGGCCTGAGGTGATGGGGGGGGGTGATGCTTCTGCGGATCAGTCTGAAAGCAGTGGGGCTTGTGCCTCGGAACTGAATGTGCTTGCAGAGCTGTAGGCTCTGCCTGGGCTGTGATTAGTGTCCTGGCAGAGACACACACGCGCACACGCGCATGCACACCCACCCCAAACTGAGCAGTCCTACTGTGAAAATCGAAAATCCTTGGAAATTCTCAAGTCCAGTAAAGTCCAAGCAAACACCCCAAATTCGGAAACACTGAATCTAGAGCACCTCTGGCCACTGGTGTTTCAAGTAAGAGAAACTTGCCCTGTATAACTGGCAGTCGATTTTCTCTGTCTCTTTGCTGGGCCCCCATATGCCCCAATATTTGATCAAGATTGTTCAGGGTGCATCTGTCAGGTTGTTTCTAGAGCAGAGAAACGCTGCCATGGGTGATTCGAGAAAAGAAAATTGCTTTCTCCAATCTCACTGGGCCCCATTTCCTATGGGTTCTGTTTCTTGGAAGTATCCAGACTGATACAATATCTTTTATGAAAACAATTAGAAAAAAATTACTCGGAGTACATTTCCAGGAGGGCTGAATTTTGCGGTGAGGTGGTTTTGGTGGCGCTATCCAGTAGCAGCGCCACACTCCGTGGTGGGGCTCAGGCGCCCCGCTGGCTTGTCTGCATTGCTTATGTGGGCTCTGTTCACTGCATCCAGCCGATTCCTAGTTACCTACGCTGTATTGCTTTAAGGAAAGCACACCACAGTCTCAGCTAAGGTGTGGCAGGCGGGTCACCAGTCTGCTTTCTTAAGAACTGGTGATAACATCTCAACGCATTACTATTAGCCAGGGATGGAACTTGTATTCACCTCCACACTGGCTGGTTCATGGTTACCGAGAGAATGGAGGAGAATGGAAACTGGAACAACTCCTGGCGGCCACAGGAACGGCAAGGTTGGCGGGAGAAGCTGGCATCTGGGCGTAGCACAGGCGTCAACTTGGCCCACTTTCCTGGACCTGGCTGGGACCCTCCAGATCTCATGTGCCCGACCTCTGCCTTACCAGCGACCCACAGCGAGGAGAGCTGAGGACAAATGGTGCCCCTGGGTGCCAACCCAGCTAGAGATGGACATGTTTGCTGTTCTGGTTAAATAGGGCTCTGAGCTTAAATGCCTCTTCTTATACTACCCAGCCTGCTTCCTTTGCTCCACCTGCTCCTCAGGCATGGAAGATGTGACAGGTTGCTGAGCACGAGAGCAGGAATTTAGGGATCTGTCTCGGTCTGACTTTCCCCATTGCTCTTCTGTGTCCATGCGTGTCCCTGGATGACCCCAGATGCATTCGTTTCTGAAGGCCATGAGAGGCGATGCCATGTAGTCAGGGAGCTTGTCTCACCTGGGCACAGAGTGCCCACCAGCTGGGATGCGTGTGGGATTCGGTCAGGGTTTACTCACAGAAGTACAGACAAGGTTAAGGCAAACGCAAAGGGACGCTAAGATGTCCAAGACCAGGAGGAGGTGGCCACTGCTCCGAGACCTGGAGAACAGGAGTTGTGAGGAATGGAGCGTAGGCACAGGGTTAAGGTGGTGGAATGGGTCCCCCACTAGCGCTTCAGCGCCGAGCAAAAAGGGGCAAGAGAAGCATCATGCTGACATCTCTCTTCGTCTGCCTTCCTGCCTGTCTCCTGTTGGGCCTCCCAGCAGCCTGACTCAGCCAAAGCCGGCGAGCAGGGAAGTACGGTCAGCCTGCTAAAGCCACAGGACGCTGGAGGAAAGACCGCAGGGTGAGGGCAGGAAGAGGCCGTGGACAAAGCCAACCACGCTGCTGGAAGCATCTGAATAGTTTGGCTCCTTGGTTTTATTAGTTATGCATTTAGTAGGGAAATACCATTTAATCAGAAACTTTATTTCTTGGTTAAAGACTGTGTTTTGTCATGGAATTATTATTTATTACCTATCAAAATTTCTGGTGCTGAAATTGTATCTGGAATCTTCCAAACCATACATGCATTTTGGTGCTGATGAGGAGGGTATCAAGTAACTATTTTGTCAGTGAAGTAACTACAGTCAAAAGACGTTCAACTGCCCCATATTTGTTTGTTTGTTTGTTGTCTTTTTGCGACAGGATCTTGCCATGCAGTTCAGGCTGGCCTTGAGCTTTCTGTGTAGCCCAGGCTGGTCTCCAATTCACAAGTCTCTGGAATGCTGGGATCACAGGTGTGTGCCACCATGCCTGGCTCCAAATTCTAATAAGTAGGAAATGAAAGAACTGATGCTTGTACCCAGGATTTTTGATGATTGAGCCATTTTTATGTCCATTAATCATCGGTGCTCGTAATTGAATAGCCATAACATGCACGCATTTCTATAGAAATCCAGCTACCCATTTCCCCATCTGTTAATTCCTTCTCTAGATTCCTTTGAAACAAAGGAATGAACTATATTTGGATACTTCTCTACCACACCTTTTGTGTGACCTTAAACAAGACCCTTTACTCTTAGAATTTCATCTGGAAATGAGAGTTGGGAGAGGCCAATGGTTTGGAGTTAATGATTTTAACCATAGTACAATTTCTAAAATAATGTCCTTGCAGTTGGGGCTATAGCTCAGAGGTAGAGCATTTGCTTCGCATGGGTTAGGCCCTGCAATAACAAAAATAAAATCCTACTCACGGGTTAGGGATTTAGCTCAGTGGCTTAAGTGCTTCCCTGGTAAGCACAAGGTTGTGAGTTCGATCCCCTGGTACCAAAAAAAAAAAAAAAAGTCCTACTCAGAAACTTCAGCAAGATTGATGAAATCGCCGTTCTCTGGATAAAGCCTGAAGAGACACTTCTGGAGGAACATTGACCTGCCCGAGCCCCGCCAGGTTGTCAACGTCCAGGTTAGCCCTAATCACTGGGGTCCAGCTGACTCTGTCCAAGTGCACAGGTTATCATCGCTCTGCCTGCCCCATGTGGACGCAGACTGGGATGAGCTCTTCAGCTGTGTTTCCAGCAGCAATCAGTGTCAGCACACTGGCTGTCAGGAGACGAGGAAGAAGAAGATGTGTATCACTTCTTCAGTCGGTGGATCTGGGCCAGCTTGTGGAATCCCTAGGTTTTTCCAGTTCTAAATTTATGAGCGGCTACCCACTGGGACTGTAGTCTTGTGCACTTCCTCTTCCAAATTATTTCATCCTCAAACTCTTGGAGTGCTCTTTTTTTTTTTTTTTTTTTTCCTTCAAAATACAACCAATAATGAGACTCCAAAGTCGAAGAGCATGTGTGCTTCCACTCCGGGCAGGACATGGGTTACATTCCTTCTACCATGACCCAGATTTAAAAAAAAAAAAAGCAATGAGCGAAATTGCATTTCCACTTCTAAAAACAGTCACTGTGTGTGTGCTTGGCATCTAGTCACCGCAGCAGTCACACTTGCTGAATAAACTCGTGCTTTAACTGTTTCTATTCCACCCTCATCGTGTGCTAGATTTCTTGACATCGCGGTTTAAGCCCTAAGTATCACGCACAGTACTGAGCACTTGCAGCTGCTTCTTGGATACCTTTCAAATTACTCCTCGAGGCACCTGTGAGAGTTCTGGAGGCAGCGCTGAACTGGAAAAGGCCCTGGAGGACAGTGGGGATTGGAAGGGTGGAAAAGGAGAGGTGCTTCCCAGCCACAGAACCCGGAGGCCGAAGCCTGGACTGTGCGTGGGGGCGTGGAGAGGCTCTGTTTAGGTGCTGGTGAAGGGGTAGGAAGGAAACACACAGAAGGTCCAACTGGAAGAGTCGGGCGAGGCTGGGGGGAGGACGCCCATTGGCTGGCACGGATTCTGACGGCACTGTGAAGACCCCAAAGGGCACTGTGAGGGCAGCGGCTATTGGGAAAGGGATTGAAATGAGGATGAAGGGGTGAAGGACTGAGCTGACAGCACTGAAACAGATCAGTTAGTGAGGGAGGGAGGGGGCAGGACAAGGAGAACACGGGAGGAGGCAGCACTCATGGGGAACAACCCAGCCAGTGCCTCTGTCAGGCTGTGGCGTGTGTACACAGCTGGAGATTAACCACCGTGCCTGAGAAACGCAGCCCATCCAGAGCCCACCCAGAGCTGCCAGTGGAGTAAGACAAGAGGAACCTGGTTCACTCAGTCACGGGTGGCTGAGGTCTCAGATCAGTGACTCAGAGGGCATCTGCATGGAGCCCAGGACAGTAACTGGCCTCCGTGAGGGCAAAGTGGAGATGCCACTGGGCCTTTGTCACAGGCGAGCTCAGCCCTCCTCCTCCTGCTCCTCTTCCTCGTGCTCCTCCTCCTCCTCCTCCTGGCTTCTGTTTGGAAAACACGGAGGAGAGAGGCGCAGGGATGACTTGCTAGCCATGCTTGGGGCTCTGTGATTATTGCTGTCTCTTTTCCTTCCTGATCTCAGCCCTGTTTGCCAAAAGCACACTCCTCCTAGGTAATCAATCCGTTTGGATATTATAGCTTACCAACTACCACCAGCTCAGCAAATTTAAATGACCTGCCTGAAACCTTTCTCTCACCTTTAGAAATGCTTTGGTTTTCGAGGAAATGTCCCGTTGGACCCTTGTATATATATGTGTGATTTCACTACTAGGTTGCATTAATCTTAAGAGCAGAGATGATATTTATTCATCTTAGCACACTTACCATGAGGCAGAGCCTGAGTTTGATAAAACTATATAAATGCTGGTTGAATAGTTGCAAAAAGTTATGAAGAAAGCAGTAGCTATCTCCCACTCTGTTTTATCAGATTTTAGTTGTGGGGTTCAGTTACGTTTTCCTTTTAGAAAAAAATCCTGCTAGCAGTGATGAATTACATTTTTCTAGGAATAGCACTTGATAGCATTAGTATCCCTATCTCCTTGGGCTAAAAAAATAAAGTCCAATCAACTGTCACTGGGAGGCTACAAACAGGTAGAGATCCTGCTCTCACCCATCCGAGAGCTTCGTCCTGTGCAGCCTCTCCAATATAGGCTCAGGAAAGGTAAGTTACTACAAAGTGCTTCTAATATGAGTCCCTCAAGCATGGGCCAGGGTTGGGACAGTATGTGGCAGGTCCCAGTGGACAAATACATGATACCGCTAAGATGGCACATTGCTCATCCTGCTCTCTTGGCTGATACTAAGAATTGGTGCTTTTATTTATTTTTTTAAAGAGATTAAAACAAATGAAACAAAACGAAACAGGAACAAAGCAAGTCAGAACAGAACACTGCAAGCAACAGAGGACTTCAAGACAACAGGAACTCAGCAGTGGCTACCACAGTGTCTCTTGTTTTCTTCAAAATAGTTCTCCCATATCATTACACACAATAAAATCAAACAGAATAAAATAGTATAAAACCAAAACAAAAGAATGAAAGCATTACAGGACTTCAGAACAAGACAACAAGAGATGTGACGGTGGCCATTGTTGATTTCCTATTGTCTTGTTTAGAATTAGTGCTTTTAATTGGTGCCTTAGACATCTAGCAGAGGTCAAAACATTAGTCAATCTCATAGCAAAACAGCTATTGTTGATAGAATTAATTTCATACATCATAGCATTTCCCAAAGCTGTGGTTTCGATTGTGGCCACAAAGTGTGTCATCTCTTGGGAACCAAGTCATGAAGAAAATTGAAACCCAAAGGGGTGCACAAAATCATCCCCCATTTCCCTGTAGACCTTTGGGTTCTAAACCCACTTTGAAGGTTTTAATGGTTCTTGGGCCAGCTATGACATTTGAAGCTGCGTAACCTCAGCCAGCCACCAAAGAGATCAGATTTTTTCAGCTCAAATGTCTTGGTTGGAATGGGCAAACACCTACTGGAAGGTCACTGTCAAGGAAGGACCTTTCAGAGAAACAGGATCAGACAATTACAGAAATGAAACTGAGCCTCATCCTTGATAATAAAATCAGAGAGCAAGAGCTGAGGGGACTTTCAGACTGCAAATTGGTAAGGAGTTAGAAATGAAAGACCACAGACGACATACTTTGTACAATTCCAGAAACTTTTGCCACTTGTCTAATTTATTATTTTTATTATTCCTTGGCAGCTATCCTAGAGTGACAACTCATAAAACTAGAAGGGCTTCTGCAGGGAATTGGAAGCTGGAGGAAAATTCTCAAGAGTTGGGAAAAGCTGCTTAAGGGCAAGACAGACTAAGAGGAAGAAGGAAATGTGTGAACTATCTGGAGGTTTCGGAGGTGGCCAGGGGACAAGGGATGGAATGCTCAGGAGACCAAAAGCTTTCTGTCTTCCTGGAAGACAGCGGAGCGCGGTAGCTGATGGCAAGAATGCTCTTTGATCCCTCTGGGCTGCAGAGTACTACAGCTCCAGATTAAGAGTCGGTGCTTCTGTGCTCAGCTGCTGTTTCTTAGCCTCACCTCCTTTCCCATGGTGTGAGAGCACATTTCATGGCTTCCAAAGGGCGCTTCATAAATTCTAAGGGGTACAGGGAGACAGTCAGGAGCCTGGTGCATTAGCATCCTCTTCCTGCAGCGTGAAGTCCAGGGGCTTTTAATGTGCATATTAGTTATCAAAGCTGATTACTGCGATCGCAGAGAAGCCTGGGTGCTGCTTGGAGGCTGGGCTGGGCGGTAGGCAACCACAGAGTTTTCTGCATTATAAATGAGGATGCATGTTCCCTTTGAAGGCCATTGCTCTTTCAGGTTGCTAATTTATCTTTTCATCCCTGATTTATCCCTCTCCACTCTCATGGCAAGCGGTCTTCCCGTCTGCTGCTATTTCTTCATGGCATAGGATTGGATTTACGGTGACAGATGTGGCAAATTTAGGGCTGTAGAAAGGCATCAGCATTGTTGCCAGGAGCTTCCCGGAGATGGGTGGTAACATCGATCGGCACTGATAGTCCCTTGAAGAAAAATAAGTTGAAAATGCTGCCGGGGCTCCAGGGGATGACAGGAACTTGCTATCTGCATTTATTTTTCCAATTACATCTTGGCTATTTCTGTCTCAATTGACAAGCTGACGTCTAAATTTTACTACTGTTGGTAATGTGTAGTGATAACAATATTTATCTAACAAATCATGAGATATCTGTTGCCGTTAGGTTTCTTACAACAGCTTTTGGTTTTGACATGGAAGAAGATTTATTGAAAAGATGTCAGGAGCTCTTGCAATCATTGGAAGCCTAGAACTTGGCAAAAACCAAGTACACCTTAGAGACGGCATCAGGACCCTCCAGACAAGGCTTCCAGACAGAATGATGTGAAAATAATCGCCTCGCTAGCACACAGAGGGGCTCTGTGCTTCGCCTCTTAGTCTCTCCAAAGCATCCGAATTCAGAGGGATGGGGCATCCTTTGGCCTAGCTGGGGTCACAGGTGAGCTTCTTGTCTGGTTATGCGGGACCTCTGATTATTTATTATATTAGCAGCTTTTAGACAAAACTGCTTAAGGGAAAAATGAGGTTTTTAAAAAAATGTATACTGAGCCACCAACAAAAACAATCCATTGTGCTCTCTTTTTCATGAAAAATGAAAAACATCTAACTTAAACTGTGCTGCAAAGCTCTGAAGTATGCAGGTGATATCAGAAGTGTTTTACACATGAAGTAATTTAGAGTTCAATATAGTAGATGAAATCTCCCAACTCCTGTAGCAATTAAGATCCAATAATATTCAAGAGAAAGTCCCCTGTTACATATTTATGCTCTCTCTCTCTCTGTCTCTCCCTCTTTTTCCCTTTTTCTCTGTCCCTCCTTTCTCTCTCTGTCTCTCTGTCTCTCTCTCTCTCTCTCTTTCATTCTTTGGTGCTTTAACACTCAATTTGATCAGTTTCCTGAGCAACTTCCTTCCTGCGTCTGTTCTTTTCTCCTGTGTGTTTCACCCTAACCCTTCCACATTCGCCTTGTCTTTCTTTATTCTCACTAGTTATTACCGAAAGCTTTTTGAATGTTCTCTTTAAGCAGTTTGAATTTGAAAAAGCAAGCTTCAGGTCTGAGTATGTTCTCCACTTCTCTCCTGTCTCCATGCCAACATGAGTTAGTGTGAGCTGGCCTGAATACGCCCGGGAAATCTAAAGTGACGGTGACTTCAATGTGTAAAAGATGTTTCCCAAAAGCCACCATGAGCTGTGTGTGGTTGTGGTGACTTTGGAAAGTCATCTATCACCCTGCTTCCTTCTCTTCCACCTTCTTGGTGTTGTCTTCCAATTTCAAAACCCCTTTCTTAGTCATCATGGTTTCTGGGGCTCTAGCTGGTTGTTCAGGAGTTCCAGGAGAAAAGTGTAAGAGTCTATGAGGGCTCTGCTGGCTGCTTACGGTCTTCCCGAGAAGCCACTGGGAAATCCCTCTCAGCAGCCTCTGCTCACGTCATTGGCCAGATCTTTGTCACGTGACTACACCCAGCCCAAGGTGTAACCTTTAGCTTAGTCTAGGTTTCTCCTTGACCTGAAGATGGTGTCTAGTTCTCAGGTTGTTATGAGGGTCAGGTGAGGTGATGCACGTGTGCACTTCCCGACAAATGGCTTAGCAAATAACAAGCATCTGAAAAAGTTGGCTCCTGTCTACTCTCTCCACGAGGCTGGAGTGTAGGACCAGTGTGGTGCCTGTCCTGGTTCCTTGGGTCTTCCTAGAATCTTATGACCTAAAAGAGAAAAGCTTTTTAAAATCCAGCTTTATCAGAATATCAAAGGTGGTATTAACCAATTCGTTGCTGTTAAATTATTCGATTTCTCTGCTCCCATGTTTGGTCACTGTGATGTGAATAACAAAACCTGTGCTGTGGAATTGTTGGGAGAATATGTGATATGACATGGAAGTGTGTTCCTAGCTTGGGTTCTGGCTTAAGACTGGGTGCTCAAGAAATGGGAGTCACTCTCTGCCCTCTCTCCACCCCACTGTGACACTTAGGTATCCGCAGAGGCTTTATCTTTGGGGCATTACATGGGCATGTTTATGGCTTTCTTTAATCATTTAAAAGAAAAAAAAAGAACAAAATAGAGTATTAATAAAAATCATTCAAATGATTTGCTTTTCTCCTTGTGAGCTCAGGATGCTTCAGATTTCCTGGCCCCTCATTACCACGTTCTGAGGTTCCCATATCTCGAACACATGTTCACTGTGTGTTTACCCGGAGAGCAGGTTATCCACAGTAAACAAAGCCTGACAGGGCTTCTTTGCGGAAACACACCTTACAGGCACGAATAAAAAGGTACAGGGCTACTGTAATGAGCGGGAGCAAGGTATGCTGTGGAGACCAGTGAATGAGAGCACGAGATGCCCCGCCAGCTCCCCCTGCACACCCGTCACTAGGGGAAGCCCAAGCCCCCCAGAACCCCCTGACGCTCCGCGCCATGCAGCCCAATGCATCCTCAAGTATGAACTAATCTCCACTGATTTCCCCCTTGTGCCGCTGGAGTCCTAGTCTGGGACTCACTGTGGTTTTCCGAACCCTCGATCTCAAAGTCCGTCCATCCCTTTCTGTACTCAGACTGACTTACGGCTCTCTTGGCCTCTGTGATACTTTCGCAGTATTCTTGAAACTCTGCTCCCTTTTGCTTTATTTTCTGCTGTGGTCAGTGTAGTGCGGGCTCTAGAGACGGGGGTCTCTTCCTTTGTTCACCCACTTGGAGGGCTTTGTATTCCTGTTCCCTGAGACCTGGCCCCTCTGCTGTGTAGGCTGCAAGACCTCACGGCCCTCTGCCTCTCTGGGGTGTGGTCAGTTGCAGGCTCTGGGGTCACCTCCACTCTGCCAGCCATGGCAGTGTCTGGCTCTGGGTGTCTTCACAGCAAATTGCGTCATTATTTGTGATGGCCTCTGCCTTCACATAGATGATGTCATCAGCACCCTGGCAGGCAGTTATCTTCCATCACTGGTGGGTAATCTTTGCTTCCACACTAAGCCATCTTCTCTCCCATGTCTGCCCCAGGGCTCCTCGCTTGCGGTAACTAAACAGTCTCCCAATGTCCACACCTGCAGTCCACGTCCGCTCCACATCCGTCTTCCCAGCTCATCTCTCTGTTCCTTCCAGCTTAGCCTCCCTCCCCTGAGGTCTGTGAATTCATCTCCCCACTCGTGTCTCCATCTCTCACCCCCTAACTGTCTCAATCATCCCCCATCTCTTTCCTTATCCAATGTGTAGCTTAGTGCTTCTGCTAAAATCCCTCCTTTATCAATACCCTCAGCCGCTCACCAGGATGCTGGGCAAAATTTCAGAGCTGGTGAAACCATTTCTCATCTAGAGGAAGCGGACGCAGGAGCAGCTGCACATAGTACACAGAGAGACACGGCCGTCCTGCTCGGGTTTATTCTGCTTTAAAGACCACAGGGCCTAGATCAGCCTTCAGTGTCACACCACCGTTCTGCCGCATGTCACTTTACTCTCCCAGCATCCCCTCCTTCCCTCACCCAAGCCTGTAGCATTATTAACCCTGTCCTGCTGGCTTCGCTGCAGAGATCCAAGGACTACTGCATTCCTGGGGTGAACTCACGTGTTCGTCTACCTTCACATTTCCTAAGAGCCCTGCAGTGGACTGGTGACTGGTGGTCAACTTAACCCCAGCTGAGCTGAGTCAGCGTGGTGCTGAGCGTGGGGGCCCCTGAGGACTGCGGCCAGCATGAAAGGAGCCCTGGAGAGGAAGAGCGGAGCTCTGGGTTCTCCTAAGTGGTGGTGTTGTTTGGAGCCATTGGTTCTCCCGGAGGAGCTTGCCGCACTGGCTCCCCTGATGTGAACTCGGCTGTTCTCAGCGGAGGAGCTCGGGACCTCCATGTCCCTGAGGATGGCTGTGGTACTTTGGGGGACCTGGTCTTTATTTTGAGCGTTGCTTCTTGCCTCCACCGCAGCATCCTCAGCCTGATGGTGCAGCCTTTCTAGCTTCCATTGCTGACCTTTGGACCTTCCCGGCAGACTTGTGTGATTCATTGTTATGGGCTCTAGGTTTCCAGCTGGACTTATGCAGGACAGTGCTGTGGGATCCAGGCCCTCGGCTGGATTCTATTAGTGAGTGTGTGGACAGAGTCCCTGCACTTTCTTTGTGTTTGATTCTTGGGGTGGCTGTCATAAATAATACTAAAAATCATGTGTCCTGTATGTAATTGTTCTCCTTAAACCCCTAACTGCAACAGCCCCTGAGGACCACGCATTCCCTTACACCCCCAATTGAGCTCCACCCTGGCTAGGGCTCTGTCTCTCCTTGGGAAGGCACCTGGCTCCTCTTGGGCTCTTGGAAAAGACTTCATGGCCCAGGTACAGCTGGACTTTTTCTAGACTACAAATTATCAAATGAAAACGTGGGCCCCGCCTCCAGGGCAGGAATAGTGGATTTTTTGTTTATTCATCCTCTGTTCAACTTCTGTGAATTCCTACTATTTTTTTAATCTCCAATTTTATTTTGTTTTCCTGGTGATTGGAAGGTTTAATTCCCTATTTTTGTTTGAAATCAATCTTATTTTCATGACTTTGTGACAATTTCCCATCAATAATTCACCTGCTAAAAGGAAGGGAAGGGCCCATTGCATGGAGAGCGTCCTATTTGACTTAAAGAAAGTCTGGCTGACCGGGCAATTTCTTACGTGAGTGCGAATACTAAATACCTAGTACAAAAGAGTACAGGAAGTGGTTCTTCATTTGCATAAATTCACAGTCACTCTACTTCCAAAGTTTCAAGTCCTTGACTTATGTGGAATCACCAAGGCTGGCTTTGGAGGTGAGAGAGTAGGGCAGAATGGTGACCACGATTCTAATAGATCCTTCCACTTGCCCATGAAGTGTTTTAAGGAAATGGAAACTAAAAATGATTCTAGTTCACCAAGAGCCCAAATACCATTTCTTATTATCTTATATTCAACCAATGTTTTCAAGAAATGTTTTGTTGAGAGCCGCTGTGTCTCCAGCCCTGCCTGGACCCTGGGGTATAGCAGGAAAGAAGAGAGAGCAAAGTTCCAAATCTCAGAAAGTCTGCATCCCAGTGGAGGGAGACTGATAAACGGATAAATCAATGAGAAGGTTTCAAGCGATGGTGCAGAGCAGCAGGCGACGGGACTGACCCGGAAGCCCAGGCGCGCCTCCCACGGAGTTGATATCTGCAGAGAGGCGGCCCGGGGTGTGGACACGTCACTGTGTAAGCACCCAGGAAGAGATGCTGCCTGGAGCCACCTGCAAGGGCAAAGAGGCTGTGGCAGTAAGAGTTTCCCCGCCCCAGGAAAAGCAGGTCAGGACACAATAAGTGAGAAGGATAGAGCCACAAACAGGCCTGCGAGGAAGAGAGAACCAATCACCAACGACTCTGATTCTGCTCTAAACATAATAGAAGATTGTAGGCATGATCTACTTGGTATGTTAAAATTTTATTCTGAATAGTGAAGGCACAGTAGTTCATAGGACCCAAGGGTGAAAACAAGACCAGTGACTACTGAAACAGAGTCCCAAGGAACAGGTGGTGGCAGCCTGGGGATTGGCACTGTGAATGTGGCCAGCGTAGGCACTCAGGAGACACTGGACCAAGGCTACCAGGCCTCGCTGACGAATCAGATGCCTTAGGGTCAGGAAATTCAAGAACGCTTCTGATTTGAACAATTGGGCAGTTAACAATGCCATTGACTGGCATGGGAAGGAGTAAACAAAATAGATTCGGCTAGGAAAATTGTTTTAAAATATTGTTTCGGCCACATGTCCTTGAAGATGGCTATGGGATGTCCTCGTGCAAATGTTGTGAGGCAGTGGATAAAGGAGACACTGCTTAGCTTCGCATTATCCCCCAGGGCTTCTGGGCTTGGAGCTCGGCTGTAATATGTAGGTTAAGCATGATGGTTTGAGAGTTGAGTGTTTTTCTGAATCCAAATTCTGTCGCCAGAAACTGTGTGACCTTGAGCGAGATTCTTAAGTGGTCTAGCCTTGAAAATCCTCATTTACATAATGAAGTTAAAATACATACCTCACTGGCTGATTATGAAGAGGAGATGTTAATTTAGGCAAAGAAAATATAAGTATGCAATGTAGATTATGAGGCCCTATTGGTTGAATACTCTGAAATATGCCTTTTGTATACCACAGCTTCACACATCCCTCAAACCAACATTGTCAGCTAAATATCAGTATTCAGGAAACTGAGACGAGATGAACGCAAGCGCAGGCATAATTGTTACTTTTGGAAAATGTGCAGTGTGCACATATACTACCCCATCTAACCCACCGAGGAGACAGACAGAGGTGGGAGACCCAGGCGATGTGACCTACACGGGTTTCCAGGCTCCCCCACCCAGCCGCACCTGCGCGGGTTTCCAGGCTCCCGCACCCAGCCGCACCT